>JAGKPY010000114.1:0-84528 GCA_022609225.1 Boeremia lycopersici
TTTTTCAAATTTTTGTTCCTTTCACTCCCCCTTCCCCTTTCACCCTTCCTTTTTCCTCTTTGTTTTTTTTTTTTCCCCCCCCCCCCCCCCCCCTTTTTTTTTTTCTAACGTGAAGCTAACACCCCCCAGCGACAGCCACCGGCGCCGGCGGCGCGCACGCCAACGCCCACGCCGCCGCCGCCGCCTCACAGGACAGTTATAAGACGCGGGCGCTGGAGGCGGGGCAGTCTGCGTCGACGGGCGCCACTGCGAGTAAGCGGGTCGACCACCTGGGCCTCGAGGGGTGAGTGTGTGTGTGTGGGTGGGGGACGCGGCGGCGCGGGGTCTGCTGTGGAGTCCACACTGTGCGGTATCTGTGTAGCAGTTCAGCCATATCCCATAGCTAGGTACCAAGCACAGCAGCGCGGTGTTCCCACAAACCACTACACCACGCAACCATCCACGCCATTCCACCTCCCATCTCCCAGTCCCCATCAACACCACAGCAAACCGCCCAGCCCAGCCACCCCACCCCACCCAGCAGCGCCGTTCCGCGCGGCCTCGCCGCCATCCGCTCGCTCGCTAGCAACACGCAGCACGACGTGCCCCGCCCCGCCCCTCTGGCCGCACGGAGATGTGGTGGCTGGGTGGGGTGTTGCAGCTGTGGGCAGGCGGGCTGGCGGCTTCGCAGTTGCTCGTTGTGGTGGATGGTTGGGTCGAAGCGAGTGGTCTGGGGTAGCTGCGTGTATAGCATGGGAACGGTATGAGATGGATGAGCAGATGGTGGTTTCTGGGCTGGAGGGCGCGTGTAGACGCGCGACAGCGTGGTAGCCGTACCTAGTAGCTGTGATACTGTGAAAGGGGCGATTTCAGCGCGGCGTTGGATAGCTGCTGTCGTGGCGCTGGCTACCTGGGGAGCTGGAGTGCGTTGTTGCTGATACGTTTCTGCGAAGTCTTGGTTGCTGGGTGGGGATAGGGGGTGTAGCTGCTTCTGTTTGACGTACATGATGCGAATTAGTTGTCTGCTTGGTTCTCTGCTTGGTTCTCTCTAGTTCTCTATACTTGGTCCCCTCCACCCAGTCCTCCCCGCGTATCACACCACCACCCAACCCAGCACCGAACCAGCCCACGCATCCCCCCTCCTCTGCATTCCTCTGCGTTCCTCACCGTCCCCCCGCGTTCCTCCTCTAGAAGACTGTATCGAGAAAGCACCAGCTACACGAATGCTACATGTACAATGTACAATGTACAATGTGCGATACACCATTGTTCTTGTTCTGTTCCAACACACCAGTACCTAGTTCCGGGACAGCTATCCAGCGCACGCGACGAGTATGGTTGTGCGGCGTGGACGTCGGCAGGAGCAGTGTGCTTGGGTCCTGCTGGGCTGCGTACGGTGGTCATGTACACTGGTTGCTTAGTGGTTACGTACAGCAGTTACTTACGGCTAGCGGCTACTCCAGGGTTCTAGAGTCGCGGGGCTGCAAACTTGATTACGAGTGCCCTGTTCAGTAAGTCATATGACAGTAATGCGATGCGATGCGATGCGATGCGATGCGATGCGATGGGTATCATTAACGCCTCCTCTATATACTCTTTTACTCTTCTCCACGTCTTCACATGCCGCGAAACGCATTCCCACTCGCGCTGCGGATAGTATTCTCTTTCCGCCTGTCGTGCCTTTGCGGCTTGTCCTCGCGCTTCTTCTTCGCGGCGGGCGCAAACGTGATCTCGCGCTCGCCGACGACGGTGGTGGAGCTCGGCGGCGGGCGGCGGTCGCGCAGCTGGTCGACGCGCGCGCCGAACGAGCGGTCGGCTTTGGGGGCGCGCTTGGGCGCGGTCGAGGTCGAGACGTGCATCTGCATGGGGTTGTTGTGGCCGGCTTTGCGGTACGAGGCCGAGGAGATGCGGTCCTGTGCTGGGGCCTTGCGGGCTGGGCGCGCGGGGGCGGAGGAGTCGGAGTCGGAGTCTGAGTTGGAGGCGGCCGAGTCGAGGGCCTCGGATTCGGCGGCGGTGAGGCCCTTGGGGATGGTGGTGGTGGTGGTGGTGGTGGTGGTGCTGGGGTTGATGGCGCGGAACTCGTGCGAGGCCTCGTCGACCTGGAAGTCCTCGTCTTCGAAGAGGCGGGCGAAACGCGAGTCGGCCAGGAGGCCGGCGGGCTTCTCCGGGGCGGCGGCGGCGGGGGCGACGGCGGGGGCGGGGGCGGGGGCGTCGTCGCCGCCGTTCTTGAGGACGCGCTTGGCGCGGCGGCGCTCCTTTTCGTCCTCCTTGGCCTGCATCTTCGCGGCCAGGGCCTGGTTGACCTTGACCGAGAGCTTTTTGTTGCCGCGGATGCGCGACTCGCGCTCCTTGTTGATCTTGTCGGCGATGGACTTTTGGCGCTGCTCCTGCCACATGTCGGGATTCGAGATGAGCTTGGCCTCTTCGTACAGCTTCTGGGCGACAAAGTAGCCGTGCATATAGGGGCGCAGCAGGTTGGTGGTGCCGATGAGGTGGTCGAGGCTGAGGGTCTTGAGCTGGGCGGGGGTGAGGAACTTGAAGTTGTCGTAGACCTCGCCGGACGTGCCGGTCCCAAAGGCGCTGGGGTCGGTGGGGTCCTCGGCCATCTCCTCGACGATGTTGTCGAGGAAGGCGCACCACTTGGGGGCCGGGCCGAGCTGGGGGATGAAGAACGAGTGCTGCTGCTTGCCCTCGTTGGCGGTCAGCAGCATGCCGCTGTCCTTGACCCACTCGACGTGGTTCAGGTCGACGGCGGGCTCGACCGAGGTCCACGGGGTGCCGGTCTGCGGGTCCCAGATCTTGATGATGCGCTTGTCGGCGGTGAGGATCTTGGGCTCGGAGACGTGGCCGCGCGAGGAGGCGCTGTTCTCGAGATAGATGATGTTCTTGATGGCAAAGCCGTAGCCCTGGTCCTTCTTCAGCAGCGGGGTGGGCGAGCGCAGGTCGTACAGGTGGACCAGGCCGTTGGAGTTGCCGACGGCGAGGTTCAGGCCGGAGCGCGGGAAGGTGAGGGCGGTGACGTCGGCGCGGCCCTCGAAGGCGTCGTGCGGGGCGGACAGGATGCCGACGCGGTTGCGCGAGCGCGAGTCCCAGAACTCGACGGTTCCTAGTGATGTGCCAAAGGCGAGCAGGTTGTGGCTGTCCTCGGCGAGGGCGGCCGTGTTGACGGCGCCGGCCTCGATGCCGCCCTGCAGCGAGCCGGGGGCGGCCAGGGCGTCGTCGCCGCCGACGTCGATCTCGTAGCTGCGCATGAAGCGGCCGAGCTCGAGGTTCAGGCGGAAGGCCTCGCCCATGCCGGCGGCGTTGACGCCCACGGCGGGCACCAGGCACTCGGCGGCGCGGGCATCGTAGACCAGGTCGCGGCCGTAGCGCGGGATGCGGGTGGTGTGGTGCACGCCGCCGCCGGTGTGCAACTCGATGACGCGGTCGGCCTGCAGGTGCACGCTCTTGGAGTAGTCGGCGGACAGGATGCGGAAGGTCTCGTTGAGGGTGTTTGTGTGGCGGGCAAACGACAGCGACAGGTGCGGCAGGTAGTGGGCGTGGATCTGCGGCTTGTACGTGCCCGTGGACATGACCCAGTCGCCGTCGGGGCTCACGCGCACGCACTGGCTGGCCTCGTCGAAGCCAAAGTCCTGCAGCAGCTCGACGCGGTTGGCGAACTCGGCGTCGGTCTTGAGGCTGCGCTTGCGCCGGCGCACCAGCCACTCTGGCAGCGGGCGCGCCTCGCTGCCGCTGATGGTGTAGACGGGCACCGCGCCGTTGGTGATCTTCATGGTGCAGTCGGGGCGGATCAGTCGGGGCGGATCAGTCGGGCCAGGGCGAGCACTGAGGGCGAGCACTGAGGGCGAGCACTGAGGGCGAGCACTGAGGGCGACCGACAAAAAGTCGTCGTTATCGATAAGCCGCCGTTGCGTCTGGTGCCGAAGGAGCTAGTTACGCTTGAGGCTGGCGCTGCCGCCGCGACGACGACCGAGCATCTGGGCGGCGACGACACCTCAGACCAGACTCTGTCGACGCAGAGATAGCCCGCGCCGCCAGCCCCAGACATTCGTGACTGCGCTGCGCCCTGCCGTCCGCCGCGCTGTCGTCCGCCGCGCTGTCGTGACTGCGTCCATCGCTATTGCACCATCGGCCGCGGCTGCGCGTGCTCCGACATGCTCCCATAGCATGCAGCTGTCAGCACTCGCACCCACTCCACCCCGTCCGCCGCCCCGTCCGCCGCCCGCTGCCATGTGCCTTTGACCGCCCTGCGCCGTCCTGCCGTCTGCGCCGTCCTGCCGTCTGCGCGTCCTGCCGTGCCCCAGCCCGTGGAGTTGATGAAGCTGCACGCCGTCCTGCGCCAATCCCGACGCCATCACCACCGGAGAGTTCCATAGAGGGCCGCAGACCGTCTAATGGAATTTCTCAAGACCTGCTCCACCAATGCGCAAGCCATCGTGCGTGCCCTGCCGCGCCGCCGCCCGACCCTGCTGACACACGACAGGGAGACTTTGAAGCCCTCGCATACCAAGCCGTCTCCGTCGCCCGCGCCCCGCCGTGCGACGGGAGCCCCGACGAGGACACGCGCGCCGTCGAGGCTGCCCTGCGCGACCGCCAGCTGTTCGTCGCACGTGACGCCGCCCGTCCGTGGCTGTGGCTGTTCGTGCCCACCACCGCCGACAAGGCTGCCGCGCCCCCGCCCGACCTGCCCGCCGTCGACGGCTATCTGATCCAGCGTGAGTGCTGCCATGTGTGTGAGACGCCGCGCTGACCGCCCAGCCGAACAAGCAGGCTTCACCAAGGCCCTCGAATTCGCCCGTCCGCCGCTGTCCGCCCGCTACCCCACCGCCGCCGTACACGCCGCCCTGACCGCCGCCCAGAACAAAGCCGCCGCCGCGAATGGCCGCCCGCCGCCGCCGGCCCAGCCCAGCTCGCCCGAGCAGCCGACCCTGGACTGCTTTGCCGTCTACGACCTCTTCACCTCGTCCGTCATCGCCCTCGTCACCCTGCAGCTCGTCAAGGCCTGTGCCGTGACCTCGCTCAACCACCGCACCTTTGTCTCCAGGCCCGCCCAGTCCCGTGACGCCCTCGACTCTCCCAGCCCCCACTGGCTGACCAGCATCGACGTGCACTGGGCCAGCTCCGGCACTCTGGTCGTCTCGACCTTTACCGAGCCCAGCAACGACATACACAGCCTAGACGACGTCGCCTCTGATGTCGACCTCGGCCAGCTCGTCGGCACCATTGTGCGAGTCGCTCCGAACGGCGCCCTCGGCACCATTATGAGCTTTGACGACCCGCTGCACTTTCTAGCAGACGACACTAGCCTTCGTCGACGAAAACGATCCAGGAGAAGTAACCTGGAGCAGAGCGTAGAAAGGTGGAAGAGCACTGTCAGACAATGGCTGGCGCAAAAGGGCTACTACCATCTGCCCAATCTTGCCGATGCCAGTGCCTGGGTCAGGCTGCGGACCGCGCTCCACACCCAGCCAGCAGCAGCCAGCTCTTTTCTCGTGTGCTCAGAGCAGGACGTGCTATGGCCCCGCGCGCTTTGCTACTACCACAAAGCCTCAGACCGAGTCGCGCCAGGGGATCCAGCTGGCACTCCCGAGAGCGTTCTGCAGTGGTTCGAGGGCACCGGCTCGGCAGGCTTCGGAGATCCATACGATGTTGCCCAGGACTGGTTCGCCGGAAAGACTGAGCGAGACAGAGCCGCAGACAACCTCCGCAAAGCCAAAAAAGCAAAGGAAGACGCACTGCACCGCAAAGAAGAGCCCCCAGCTCTCTTTCCCTCCTCGCCGCTGAACACACGCATAGGCACCTACGGTGAGCTGCAGCCAGTCAGCGGCGTCTATCCAACCCCTCCAGATGGCGTTGCGCCCGGCGCCTCCATCTTCACCAGCGACACGCCAGGCGTCTCGTGCGCGCCTTTAAACGTCATCCTCGCCCCCGGCGGTACCAATCCTGCCATCAACCTGTCCGCACCAGCAGAGACACCGCAGCAGCCATCCACCTCTCCAGCGCATGCCACCACAGACAGCGAAAACTTTGCCGCGTCCAACAACGATGACCTGTTTGGAGACGACATGGACGACGACGGATACGAAGAGAACGCTGTTGGCGAAGATGATTTTGACTTCTTCGACGGGCCAAACGACGGAGATGTGGACATGGCCGACGCTCCACCTCCCGCTGACACAAAGATGGAAGCGCCCCCGATTGTAGAAGAAGAACCAGCTGTCGCCAAGGCAGACGATCCGGAAGACGGCCTTGATCATTTAGCTGCGCTGGAGAAGATGCTTTCTGCATCGAGCCAGCCGCCTATAGAAACGCCGCAAAAGACGGAGGAAGAAGCATCACCCGCTACTGATCACGACGCCAAGCCACACGCCGACCCGGACACACAAGTCCACGACGAGCAGCCGTTGGCGAGAGCGCCCACGCCTCCATTAAGTCCGATTACGATTCGACAGGCCCTCAAAGCTTCGCCGAAAAAGGCTCTAACCGTTGACATACCACAAGCTCAGAACAAACTCCGCCGAAGCAGCAGCGCCTTTGGCCCCTTGTCGTTCAGCCGCAAGATGAGTGCCTCGGACGCCAAGTATCAAGATGGACGCTACGGTGTGCATGCAGATGAAGCAAGCCAAACCCCAGCCGCAGCAGGACCCACCCGGCCAAAGAGCTTGCGAGACGTCCCTCTGCTGACCAAGCTCCGGTACGCGGCTGCAGTTGCGTCCGCCAATAATCTCCCCAGGATCACACCCTCCATCCAAGGTGTCAACGACGACTCAGATTCGGAATCATCAGACTCTGAATGCGTGAGCTCTGATGTATCTGACCAAGACGACGAGCAGGTTTCACCTCCAGTCTCAACACCCTTCACCGGCGGGCCCCTCGTTCCGGCGAAGAGGAAGCTGCCAACGGATGGGAATGCCACCACGCCCATGTCTGTGACCTCGTTCGCCGAGTCCTTTGGCGGAGACCTGCTTGAGCTTCAGAACCTGCAGCTCGACGACAGCTCGCTTCTCACTTTTGAGTCCAGCAGCTGGGACTGGTCTTTGGTGAAGCTCTCTCCGCCCATAGAACGGCCGTTGGCCGGTGCACGATACAGCATGCCGCTGTTCCCGCACCCTGTCGGCCAGGTCCCCGACACACCTACCTCTCAGCCCGACCAAACGTTCGACATAGCCGAGGACAAGCTTATGAGCGGGTCGGACAAGGTCAATGTCGCGCAAATGGTTACTGAGCAGGTCGTTTCGGCGACCCTTGATATTCTGGGCGAGGATGCGCTAAAAACATTACAAGTCTGCAATTCGACTGAGGTGCGTTGGGCGGCGGTCATCAAGAGCGTGTTTCCAAAAGCTGTCGACTGCACATTGCCCGCCTTGGCCGCAGTAAACGATGTATTTCCCGACATATCAGCGCATGCAAAGGGACAGAGGGCGCCCGCCCGGAAGCCAAACGAGCCACCGCCCGTGCCTGGCAGTCAGATGTACCTCATCAACCCGCCCTTCATCCGAGTCCGGCGCGGAGACACCCCTTGGGATCTGTTGCCCCCTGCCATTGCATTCTGGGAACCGCTCGGGCTGGCACCTGTCAACGGGCCGAAGAATGTTGTCGCATTCTGTGTCTACCCCCACAGTGGCTCACTCAGACCGTGCTTGGAGAGCTTTCTTCTCCACATGCAGCTCGCCTACGATGGCTGCAAGCTCGGAACCCACACGCGAGTGGAGACTGTGAGTGAGTACGAGAACGGGTTGGTGCCTTGGAAGATGCCCTCGCCGGCCACCCCTCGTGCTGTGTACAAGGCGCTGCGTGACACGTGCATCCAACTCGGAAAGGTTCTGTCCGCACGACACGCCAACATCCGCGAGCAGCACGAGTCCAAGGTCGACACCTTCATCATCTACATGATCAACCCCTTTGACGATCCGTCCGCCCTGTGGGAACTGTGCGCTTCGTTCTGGACACTGTTCCAGACCTACGGCCAGGGGTCAGTCCATCCCAGCCAGCCGCAAAAGCCGGACCTCGTCTTGCAAATCATACCCATCAAGTACATTGCCTCCTTCGACCACCCCATCATACTCTCCAGCAACACCTACATCTGCCTCGCGCGCGAGGTCTACAACCGCAGCCCGCCCAGCGCGGAGCCCGAGGACAAGACACCGCTGCCAATCGCCTCGGCTCCGGCGTTCCAACTGGAAGAGCCCATTCCTCGCAATGTCCCATTCAAATTGCAGTCCGACCCGCCGCAGGATCTGCTAAGGGAGAACTCGTACATGCACCTCGCCTACGCGACAAGTTTGGATGGCACGTGGTTGACTGCCGCTTGGACGGACAGCTGCGGGAAGAGCCAGGCCACGAGCACGTACCACCTCGGCACGCGCCCGTTCAACGAACTTGCAAAAGAGATATGGGCGACGACCGTTTCTATCCTGCAGGCGCGGAAAGTGCACTGGCGAGTGTGCATCGCACGCGCCGGGGTCATGGACCGGGACGAACTGGAGACATGGGTGTACCTGATCTCGTGTCCAACATCTCTCAACCTCTTCATCACACTCCTTGCCGTCGACACCCGGCCCTCGTACAAACTCATCCCCACGCCCCCGGCCCCCACCCAATCCAACCCCTCCACCCCCGCCGCGACCCCCGGCGGCGTCTCCCCCGACCCCTCGCTCGGCCTCACGCCCGCCGCAACCCCCTCGGCCGAGCCGCCCACCGACCCGACCCAGGACCCCGACGCGCGCCTCGTCGACATCACCGACGAGACCTGGGGCGTCATCCTCGCGCACCGCTTGCACAACTCGCACTCGACCAACCACTTCAGCCCCGCCCTCATCTCCGGACTGCTCGTCAAACGCGGGCCCACCCCGCATACCCCCGTCGTCCCCAACGCGCCCGCCGCACACCCCGGGCCCCATGCTCTCGCGGTCAACATCCTCTGGATCGGCGCCGTCGGCTCGTCGCGCCCGCCCAGCAGTCCGTTCCCGCCCACGCCCGGCGCCGCCGCCGCCGCCGAGCCGCTCGCCGGCGCCGCCCAGACCGCGCCGCAGGGCACCCCGCAGAGCCACCACACGAGCAGTCTCATGTGGACGCCCACGCCGCAGACGCGCGCCACGGCCGAGAACCTCCTCAAGGAGATTCTGCAGCAGTTCAGGGGGTTGGGGCTGTTGGGCCGGCTGCGCGGGGTGCGCGAGATGGGCGGCGTCCCGTGGCATGTCGGGGTCTGCGAGAGGGGGGTTGCGGGACTGGAGAGGGTTTGTGGGGGGAGGGCTTAGGCTGGGTTTGGATGTGATGCTTTGGATGGAAGGGAGTGTAGGGTGAGGAGTTTTCCGGTTTCTGAAGGCGTTTTTTTTTTTTTTTTTTTTTTTCGGGGATATTGGTTAGATACCAGGGTTTTTGTGTCGGCGTTATGGATTCGGGGTGTTTGGGATTCGAGTGTTTGGTGCGTGGAGCTAGACTCGGCGTCCATCATCTTTTACATGGTAGTCTCGCGTGTTCGCACATGTCCATAGCATGCTACACACTTTGTACGTCTAGTATGGCAGGGGTAAGTAATCAATGTGGATCCCCAAATCATTTCCTTGTAGCAGCACCGCTCTGCAAGTACCTAACAGTGAAGCACGCAAGACTAGACAACAAAGTGCCAGGATTAAAACTGGAGTATTTTGTATACCTCTATAAGTTACTTTACTTTCTGTTAGCAGCTGGCTGCCGTTGAGTCTGGATTGCATGCACATTGGGATCCTCATGCCCTGCCAGACTGTGCATTCCCAACGCGTCCCCAACCGCACAATCTCTCGTCCAACGCTGCGCGCCCTCGCGGTCCGGATACGCGGTGCTAGTCGGCTCCACGGCGCGCACGCCCGCCGTGGGGTACGCCTCGAAGAAGACGACGGACGCGGCGCCGAAGGGCGCGGGCAGGGCCGCCGCGCGTCGCGCCTAGGTGCGTGTTGAGGTCGCCGAGGGACGAGGTCGTGGTGCGCACGCTGACCGGGTGCAGCGCGTGCAGGGCCGCGGTGTAGGACGGCGGGATCGAGCGGCCTTTGTGCATGACCCAGGCTGCGAGGATGGGGTGGGGAGCGTCGACGGCGGGGTCGAACATGGCGACCAAGTAGTACGTGAGCGAGTCCGGGCGGTCCGGGTCGTCGACGAGGGCGTTTGCGGCGGCGAACAGCGGCTCGAGCTTGTCGTGCGTGAAGACGAAGCCGCTCGCGGTCCAGAGCGCGCCCTGGGGCCCGGCGTCGTGGATTCTGAGCCGCGCTTTGGTCACGATGCCGAAGTTGTGGCCCGCGCCGCGCAGCGCCCAGAACAAGTCCGTGTTGGAGTTAGCCGACACGTCCACGGCGCTCCCGTTCGCGAGCACCAGCCGCGCCGCCAACAGCTGGTCCGCCAACAGCCCGTACCGGCCCTGCAGCCACCCGTGGCCGCCGCCGAGCGCGGGTGCAATGATGCCCACGCAGTCGCAGCCCGTGGTGACTGTGTGCTTGCCGCGCGCGGCCAGCGCGGCGACCAAGTCGCCGTTGCGGACGCCGCCGCCGACGGTGACCAAGTCGCCGTTGCGGACGCCGCCGCCGACGGTGACCGAGCGGCCGTCGGCGGCGATGGAGATGCGGTCCAGCTGCGCGAGCGAGATGCCGATGCCGTCGCGCAGACGCCCGACACTCGCCGTCTGTCCATGCCCCCCGGAGATGGCGAGGAAGGGCTTGTTCGCGCGGTTCGCGTGCACAATCTGCCCGCGTGTTAGCAGCGCGGGTCCCGCTACTACCCAGAGGTGCTCACCGTCTTCTGCACGTCGGCCTCGGTCGCGACTTGCACGATGAGGCTATACGAGGGCGCGTCGACGGCGCTCCAGCGCTGGGCCGCGGCGGCGAAGGCGGGGCGTGTTGGGGTAAGAGAAGTGTTGCGTTTTGGCTGAGTGGGGACGGAAAGATGGTGTCGTTTCTGAGCCAGATGGCTGGAAGCGTGGGGACGAGGAGCGCGAGAAGCCATCGGGGGCTTGGGGAAGGCATGGTGGGTTATGCGACGAGGGCATGGGGGATGAGGGTGCTTTTATGGGGTCCTTTGTGGACGAGCGAGGCCTTGTCGTCGCACTGCCGTGTCCTGCAGTCAGCTTGACCGGCAGGGGCGCCCAGGGTGGGGGATCCGGCGATTCGCGGTTGGTGATACAGCTCTCGAGATGTCGTGTCCTGCTGCATTGGTACACGCTTAACCGGATGTTACATGTAGTTGGCCCACGTTTGATTTTAATCTTCACCTGCCTGATACAACGCTATTAACACTCCTGAGACTATCGAGCTGTTATTTGGTGTTCCTGGCTCTTTACGCCGTTATCCAGGGTGGAACTCCGCACTGGCGAAGCGCGAGCAGCAAGCACCGAGGATTGATCTGCAGTCAGCACTCTATCCGCAATCGAACACGCCTATAGACACCCAGCGCAGTCTTACCACCACACCGGGACCGGACTGCGGAGGCGATGAGAGTGCAGGACGCACGGTAATCCCAAGTGTAGATGGATGTTTTCTAGGCTCGTTTGTCTTCATAGTGGGAGCGTGTGAGCCAACGATGAAGTGGTATAAACAAAAGCTGGAGTCTCAGACAGAATGTGCCGTGTGCTTTTGATCAGTGACAAGTAGATAATTCCGTGCAGGGCTGCATGCGTAAGGATGCAATCATTCTGTTCTCACCTCCCACCATTGAGTCGCGGCGATATCACGCGGTGACGTTGTTGAGAAAGGTAGCTGCATGTACTCGTGTCATTACATCTCGCGTCACAACGAGCATCCATGATTGGCTATAGCCATGAAGGCGTGTGCAGTGAATCTCCTACTGGTGTTGTGAGCGCTGGTGCTGTTATGAACATGTCTACCCGCGTGAGGTCGAGAGGGTGGGCACTCGTGTAAAGGGAAGATGTCTCCCGGCATCTCGGTAGGTACTAGCGTGTCCACTCTTTCAGCCCCACCAGCAATTCAACCATCCAATCACTCCAACAACTTATGGGGTTATCTGCCCAGCCAGACGTAGACTCTGTCATGTTCAGCAGGTAAACAATTCCATTTTTATCAATTACTCAAACACCTCGCCCTCACAATCGACTCTGGATCTTCTCCAGCGTGTCGCCGAGTGCATACTCGCTCCGCACCGTCTTGGACCTGACCTTATCCCCGTCCTCCTTCGTGACATACCGCGCCTCAACAGCAGGATTGTAATCGAACTGGCTTACCCGCTTCACCTCCTCGTCGCTCATCGAAACCGCCTTCTGCCCGTCAGCACGCTTGTATACTGTAACTACCACCGCTCCGCCCAGCCCTAGATTATGCTGCAGCGCCACGTCGGGTGCATCAGCGAGTCTGTTGTTTGCCCAGCCTCGTAGCTGCCAGGTCAGCTCTGCGCACTGCGCCAGCCCCGTCGCGCCGAGGGGATGCCCCTTGCTGATTAGGCCGCCAGAGGGGTTCACAACAGGCCCTTTACCGCCAAATGTGATGTCGCCATTGCGCACCATCAGATGCGCCTTGCCCGGCTCGCTGAAACCCAGGCCCTCGAGCAGGATGAGCTCGTTCGCGGAGAAGCAGTCATGCAGTTCTGACACCTTCACATCCTTGGGGCTCACGCCTGCTTCTGCAAAGGCGGCTTGTGCGGCGCGCTTGGTCATGTCGTAGCCAACAAGATCCATAGACGACCTCGAGTAGAGTTGGGGCGAGTCGGTGAGGAGACTCTGGCCTGCCATCAAGATAGCCTGGCTCTTCAGGTGCGGGCGCGCGTCTAGAAACTTCTGGCTGACAATCACAGCCGCGCCGGCGCCGTCGCTTGTCGGGCTGCATTGCAGTTTTGTCAGGGGGTAGTGGATCATGGGCGAGTTCTCAATCTGCTCCAACGTGTACACGTCTCTGAACTGCGCGTACGGGTTCTTCTGGCTGTGCAGATGCGAGATACGTGCAATCTCGGCGAAGTCGCGTGCCTCGGCGCCGTGTTTCTCCATGTACTCTTTTCCGGCGTTGGCGAAGTACTGGGCGTTGGGGGGAGACTTGTCCACACCGCGCGTGTCTGCCATCATCCGCATGGACAAGCCCATGGGTGAGGGTCGATCACTCCACGCTGACTTGATTGAGCCGGGCTGCATCTGCTCGAATCCTACCACTAGTGCGCAGTCGATCGCGCCGTTCTTGATGAGTGTGCGAGCAAGTTGCAAGCCAGTTGAACCTGTGGCGCAGGCATTGTTGGTGTTGTAAATGGGTATGCTACGCGTTGTCAGCTGATGTTTGGCTCAGTGAACCGAAGACCTACGTGCTCATTCCGAACTGGTAGAAGATTCTCTGTCCGCTTGTTGTGTCACCGTAGCAGTAACATGCCACGCCCGTCTCCACATCGTCATAATTGATTTGGGCATCCAGCATTGCCTTCACGCCTGCTTCGTATCCCATCTCTGGGTAAGCACGCGTTTGGCGCGGCTTGATAAACTTGGTGAGTCCAACACCGAGCACGTATGCTGGTACATTGTTCTTGGGTGCCATCTTGAGATATCAGTTGTCGTCGCTTGAATGTATTGACAGAGGAAACAATTGTCGCTCGTCTGACCTTGATATGCACTCCATGTCGTGGAGCTCCAGGTTAACTTGACGGGCCGAGGTTGGCAACTTCCCCACCTTTGGCTCCTCGCCTGTTGCAGCCGAATGGTCGACTCGACCACCAACGTCGTTACATGGTAACAACTTCACGCTGCCAACAGCCTTCTATCAGTCACCCTTTTGGTGGGAGACCACAAGGTCCGCTCATACCTAGGTATGGCCGTGCCTCTGCACGTGCACACAAACACCCGCGAGAGCCACGTGAATTCGGCCCTTCCGTTGACTTTTTATCATCCTCCGTTCTCTTATACTGAGTCAAGCAGCAGTTCAATAGTTCCAGGTTATGGCATTACCCACCTCAGATTTGCATGTCATTACCATTGCTGCCTGCACAGTTCGCTGTTCAGACGAACGCAATGAAGTGTCATCTCAACCCATTGGCCACCTACTCTCTTGGCCCGCTGTCATCTTCCATCGCCAGGAGAACGTAGTAGCCGCGCGCTTTGCGATGCGCTGTTGTGGACCATGACTGGGGCGGCGGGACCTGTCTTATCTCTTCTTGAGAATCCCATAGTGGTTCACCTTCAACTCATCTCTTCAGCCCCTTGCGTGTACTCGAATTCCGCCTTGCTGTTTTCAGAAGGCTGCGTACATCGACTATTGAGTGCATTGCAGCACTCCACTCTCCAGACGCCGGACACGACCTCAGAAAGGTGAAGCGTTGAGGTCATGGATGTTTCCGATCAGTGTTTTCACAGCTCACGAGATTGCCAGGGTGAATCTCTCCTGCGGTGCGCGACTCGCCCGTGCGCATCAAACGAAACGAGTCAAAACGGACAGGATCCGCATTGACATCCGAAACACTTTGCCGACCCGAACAACTGCCGAGCACGAATTACAAGAACTACATTCAGCATTACGGGGCTAAGCATTTCCCATCCCCATAAAAGTTTCAGCCGCGTGCGTGGCTGTTAATTAGCCTCCCGCGCTGGTGTCGGCTCCGTTGAACGGTTTTGACATCCGTAGCGTCACTGCAGAACCACGTTCCTGGATTGCATTGTCTAGAAGCCGGGATGGCGTCCTCACGAGCCTGCACTGTGAGCTTGTCCTTGGGACATCGTCGGCGGAAGGATTCAATCCTTGGAACAGTAGATTGAGGGCCCGCCATGGCGTAGATTCAGTTCATACATAACACCTCGTTGCGCCCTTGGAGGTTACTCATCAACTTGACCTTCGTTCATTCTTTCATTCATTCTCTTTTACAGCCTTGACGGCTTTGTCATTCTTTTGTAGGCCGTGCCTTCACAACACACTCATTTCTTCACCTCACGCCAAGTTTTCAAAATGGCACGTTCTTTTATCATCTCCACAGCCCTATTTGCGCTCCAAACTGTTGCGCAGGTGTCGGTTCCCTACACCGACCCCAAGACCGGTATCGATTTCCGCGGTTACATTGACGCCCGCACCGGCTACCACCTCGGTATTGCCCTTCCCGAGAACCCTACCACCGACTTCATTGCCCAGATCCAGGCACCCATCACCAATGGAGGCGGTTGGGCTGGTTTCAGCATGGGTCAGTCCATGACCGGCAACTTGCTCGTCGTTGCATACCCCAACGCGGGCGAGATCGTCTCGTCTTTCAGGCTGGCGACTGGCTACTCCAACCCTGCAGTTGCCACCGGCGACTTCACCATGAACCCCATCCCCGACGGCACATACGTCAACGACACAGCCTTCTCGTACACCTTCCTGTGCAAGAACTGCATCAGCACTGATCCCAAGACTGGCCTGGTCATCTACGATTCCCCCAGCACCAACGTTGTCGGGTGGGCTTTCTCGTCCACTCCTCTCACTGACTCAACGTCTGCCTCTGCTGCCTTGAACTTGCACACTGGTTTCGGTGCCTTTGGCCTGCCCATGGCCGACGCCAGCAGCGCCAAGTACGACACCTGGGCGGCCATGGCCGTCGAGGGAAGCACTGGCTCCGGCTCCGGCTCCGGCTCTGGCAACTCTACCGCACCCATTGGTGGCGGTAACTCAACCGCGCCTGTTACACCTATCGCCGGAAACACTACAGCCACTGTCTCCAACGCTACCTACGACTACATCGTTGCTGGAGCCGGTCCTGCCGGTATCATCGCTGCCCAGAGGATCGCCGAGAGCGGTGCCTCTGTCCTTCTCATCGAGCGTGGTGGTCCTTCTTACGGTTTCACTGGCGACTCCGCGAAGATGCCCTGGAACGACACGGTCTCCATGTATGATGTTCCCGGCTACGGCTACTACCTCAAGGATGTCGGCACACCCGCTTACTGTGACGACACCGCCGACATGTCTGGCTGCCTGCTCGGCGGCGGTACCAGTGTCAATGCTATGATGTTTGTCAAGCCCCGCGACCAGGATTGGGATGACAAGTGGCCTACAGGCTGGAAGTCTTCCGATGTTTCTGCTGCTGCTGACCGCGTTTGGGAACGCAACCCTGGACAGACCTACGGCAGTGAGGACGGCAAGCGCTACAACGACGAGGCTTACGATGTTCTCTCCAAGTTCTTCGCTGCTCAGGGCTGGGCTGACACCGACTTCATCAAGGACCCCAACTCCAAGACCAATGTTTTCGGCCACCCTCCCTGGAACGTCGCTAACGGTCTCCGCTCTGGACCCGTGAGGACTTACCTTCCCCTTGCCCAGAAGCTTGACAACTTCAAGCTGATGATGAACACCAAGGTCATCCGCGCTGTTCGTGAGGGTTCATCCATCTCTGGTATGGAGGTCGAGACTGCTGAGGGCCAGCGCGTTATCTACAACGTCAACGCTGGTGGCAGCGTTCTCCTCGCTGCTGGCGCCATGTCCACTCCCCGCCTCCTGTTCAACTCCGGCATCGGACCCGCTGATCAGCTCAAGACTGTTCAGTCCGGAACGAGCGGCGTGACTCTTCCTGCTGAGGCCGACTGGATTGAACTTCCGGTCGGTGCTGAGATCAAGGATCACCCCATCTTCACCGTCAAGTTCACGACCAGCACCAACATGTCCTCTACCGCATCGACTGTCCTTACTGCGCCTGATCAGACCGAGATAGACCTCTTCGCCAAGGGCTCTGGTATCCTCGCTCAGTCTGGCCAGCGCCTCAACTGGTGGACTTCCGTCACCACCTCCAAGGGCAACGAGGTGTTCTTCCAGGGTACCTGCAACGGACCTTCCGACAACACTATCCAGATGAAGATCTACATCACCCACGGCTCCCAGTCTGTCGGTTCGCTCGGTATCAACGCTGCTGGAGCCACTGAGTTCATCACCAACCCCCACATGACCTCCGAGGAGGACACCGAGGCCGTCACCATGATGATGGACCGTCTTATCAAGATGACCAGCGCCTCCAACTCCACCCTCAGCATCATCGCCCCCACTGGCGTCACCAACGTCACCGCCGCTGATCTGATCAAGGACTTCAAGACCGGCAGCCACTACGTCGGAAGCGCCAAGGTCGGCACCAAGGGTGACGCTGGTGTCGTTGTCGACACCAACACCAAGGTCTACGGCACAGACAACCTTTTCGTCGTCGATGCTTCCATGCACGCCGATCTGCCTACCGGCAACACCCAGGCCATCGTCATGGTCGCCGCTGAGGTCGCTGCTGAGCGCATCCTTGCTCTCGGTGGCAGCAACGCAACCGCACCTGCCACACCCGCCACCCCTGCGTCCAGCACCGTCGCCAGCGCCGTGGCATCCGCCGAGGCCACCGCCGCTCTTCCCGTCGGCACCGGCTCTCCCGCCGCGCCCTCGGCCGCCCCCATCGGCACTGGCTCGCCCGCTGTCCCCAGCGCAGCCCCCGTTGCCTCCTCGCCCGTCGAGTCCGCCGCACCTTCCGCCCCTGCTGCTTCCGCTCCTGCCTCGCCTGCTGAGACCGCCCCCGCGACCCCTCCCACCGCTTCGCCCCCAGCCGCCACCGTTGCCCAGGCCTACGCCCGCTGCGGCGGCACCGGCTACGAGGGCCCGACAGAGTGTGTCCAGGGCTTCACCTGCACCAAGCAGAACGACTTCTACAGCCAGTGCACACAGAGCAGCGCGCGCCGTGCGGCTGCCCCGGTTGTCCGCCGCGATGCGAAGAACGCCAACCGTGCTGCGAAGAGGGCTAGCTTTCTCGGGTCGTACTAGACGGTGGTTTGTGTAGATGAGTGAACAGCGCTCTGGAGATTTCCTGTATATACTCAATTTCAACTATGTTCATGAATTTGTTTCGTCTTGCTTGTGAAGCGTGCTGGTGTGAGTTTTCTCCGTGACTGACTCTCGGCGGTCCCGCCCTGACAATGTGTGGTCTGTTCTTGGGGAAGCAAAGGTGCCATGGTACACATTCCGGCGGCCCCATAGAGCGTTGCCTATTCTCAGGCGTGACCATGTCTGTGCGAAGTCCTCCAAATCCAAACTCTGGGCAAGCAACAAACCTCCAGATCCGCGGTCGCGCACCGCCTGCCTCAACCCCCCACGGTGCTCGCCCCCCGTCCCCAACCCTCCCTCGATATACACGTAGTCGCACGCAGCGGCGCCCAGCGTGAAGCCGGCCCCCATTAGCGCCCAGCACCGACCCTCACCGACCGGGTGCACTAGCGCCCTCGGAGAAAAAGGCCTCGACCAATCACCGCCATCTAAAAATACCAGCAACCCCAGTGCTCGCGCTAGGGTTGGGCAGAGCACAGGGGCTGTTGTTTGGCAGAGGGCGTTGGGCGTTTACGGCTCCGGCTCGAGAGGGTGCCGTGCGGATGCGATGTGTCGACGGGTGGGTGTTGCGCTGTTGTGGGCGAGTTGCAGGGGGGTGCCTGTGCGGAGCGGAAATACGACGTGCCCCACAGAGGTTTCTGAGGGTTTCGGAGTGGTCTGTACATACATTTGACAGATCTCATTCGTCCATCTAGGATCGACCCCAAATTCGTGCTTACCCGCACAGGCACCCCATTGTACGTTGCTGTCTGTGGAGCGGCTGGGCTGTCTGTCAGTCGGGCGTGAATGCCGCAGGCTCAAGGTGGTGATGATCGTTTTCGAAGATGGCGCGAGTGTGAGATCCTTTCTCCTTCCTTTGCTAACCTATTTCATGTTCCATATGTCATATTCGATATGTCACGCTCGATCTGTCATACGTAATGCATTGTCTACTGTATATTGCTTTCGTAGGGTATTGTTTAATGTGCTCGAATTACTCGCTCGACCATGTATTGCTCGTTTCCTTGTAATTTGTTGGCAACCATGAAAGTACCTCGGCTTCGTGCTTGCTTCCAACGTTGATTTTGTAACACGTACACTCCTTCTGCTCGCGTGCTTTGATCAAGCTGGTGCGGCACAGCTCTCCACTTGCATGTAGCATTCCGTCGATCTCAACGGTGTTGGGTCGTCTCCGGTTGAATCCCGATCGTTGGGATCGGTACTTAAAATCCCTCCACTCTAATACGGACGTATGAATCGGCGTTACTGACATAACCTCTAAAAGAGGGTCCGACAGACCAGTTTGACAAGTCGCGCATGGCTTCCTGAGCAGCTGTCAGCGTTGAAGTCTTCCCAATACAAGATGAGATCTTGCGCATCTCGAAGCAGCACAACAACCCTGCGCATCCATCAACTCCACAAACGTACCTTGGCAGCTGCGCAGAGGTCTAAAACACCTGTCTCATCATTTATCTCATAGGGCTCTTGACCAGGGAAAGACCAGTCACAGCGCAGCGTGTTATTCATGTCCATCAGCCATTCCATGCGCTCCTGCATGGCCGGTATCTGGACAGCAAGCTCACGGAAAGCAGGCCATGGGATGTAATCGAGCGTACTGATATGTGGCATGAACAATTGGTTGGGTCTATAACAGCGATGATGAGCAGAATTCCATAGTTTGGTCGAAGGTATCTTACGTCGGTCGTAGCCATTCTGGTATCATTTCATACGTCTCTGGAGATGGCGAGATCATCCAACGCATTATGTACCAGAAGACATGCATGTATGCGAAACAGGTAAACGTGTTTCCTGTCGCAAGGTTAAAAACACCTCATGCAGACCATGCGTAGGTTCGAATACCTTTGAGCATCATACTATGAACCATTCCAGCCGCCCATCTTGAGAGTATGCCAGATTGGTTGAATTCTGTCTCATTGAACAGCGCCCCGATGTTAGGATGCACTTCGATAACGTACTCCAATGGGGCTCCGGACTCGATCATAGCGGTCCCTTCTTGGAGTACATGTGCAAAGGCGAACCTTACTGATCCTGGATCTGGTCTTGTGTTGACAGTCATCATTGTCCAGGTCGGCAAGAAAAGATTATTGACCTGCGTGTCTTGTATGTTTTCAGGGTACTTATTGGCCCGAACACCGCTAGAGAAAGGCAGGTTGCCGAAAAGATTGCGCAGGTTGAGATTCGGATGTATCCGGACGGTATTGACAACAGGCTGGCGACTGCAGAGACGGGTGACGTGGATTGACCTCATCGTTTCTTCTTTCTCTGGTGAGGGGAACCGGCTTCTGAGAGCATCAGTTGGCGAATTAACCTGCCCCTGGCCTCCTTCTACCAAGAGTCTTGGGTCGAGCATCCCGTCAAAATCGCTGCCGATATCATCCTCGTCTTCACTCTCGCTGAGAGCGAGGAGATAGTCTTGTCGGTCGAACAATAGTGACAAGAACTGACGATCATCGAATTTTTCGCTACTTAAAGCTGTAGACTGTTTTCTCTTCCCGGTAGATTGTGAGGATGTAGCAGCCGAGTTTGGTGTTGCCGCCCAACTTTGGCGTTGCTCTGAAGACGAAGCAAGCGATGTATTAGAATTGTGTCGTAGATCTGAAGTCCCGGTGGCATCGATCAAGGGATACATCGAGTCCTGGCTTACGCCACTATTCGAAGTACCGGTAGAATCCTGAGCCTGTAAGCTAATGGGGTTGGTCGTTAGATGCACAGCGCGATGTGAAAGGAGAGCGATCATTGGCGTACCTTGGCGGATTACTCACAAACATCGTCAAAGTAGTCGGAGGCAGTGGCCTCGCGATATCTTCAACACGCTCTCCAAGTCGAAGCCGCGCGAGTAGTGTTGAAGCCTCGATGTCGCTACCAGAACGTAGGACATTCATGACACGCTCCACCTCCTCAAACCTGCTAGACATGCCCTCCCTCTTCAGCAACTTCATACGATCGGCTCGAGACACGCCCTCTGCCACATCGTATTGACAAACAAGATCGCCATCTGTACAGCGTGTGCACCTGGGGCGTATGCCATCACACTGAGGAGAGGTAAGTTTTCACCACTTTCTAGGGGCTATTTCAATCGCGATCTTACTTTAGCCTTACCGGTGCGACATTGTACACACGCGACAGCGACTGTTTGTCGTCTCTTCTTACTTCCAGGTGCTAAGCGCTGCTCGCCTGGCTCACCTGAGGCAGGGGCGATAACTTTCCATCGCTCTGGATGCTCCATCGGCTTCGTTGTGTGCTCAGAGGATAAGGATCCCCGCTTAAATGGATCGGCGATAGAATTGTCATGGGTTGGCATGGAAAGGGAAGTGGTCTGGGCGGTTCCCGAGGTCGCCTTTGGCTTGTTTCGCGATCAGAAGGCTGACCGCGTTGCGCGCAAACTCGAGGGTCTTGATATAGCCAAAGCCGCAATTTATGACATAGTTGATCAATGGAAATGAGAGATCTCGGTAGAGATTTTTGAAAGATTGCTCGGTAAGAAGAACCGACCGAGCTGGTTTGCCGGAGGAGATTGCCTAGCCAATGAGAAGGTGTCGTAGTTTTCAGTACGTGTACACTTGATTTACAGATATCTAAGTATGCTTACCTGTCAATACAAATAGCAGAGGGTCGGGATCCTGTCAGAAGCTAGAACCTACGAGAACACACCCCACAGCCTAGTGCAGGACGGATTCTGCCACCGAACTGGAGAGTCGCTCGCTGCCCATCCTCAACGAGACTTTTATGAACAAGCTTGAAAAAGCTGTATATATCCTTCGACGGTATCCAATAGATGTTCTCAATGACTCTCGGCCGTGACTGGTCCTCGCAGGGTTCGACGGGGCACAAGCTCTACGGAGCATTGAAGGCCTAGCTTGACCAGTTTGGCACTTGCGACACGTGTGGACCCTGATTTCCAATAAACACTCTTCCTTGAGGCTTCCACTTTTCAAAAATCTTGGGCAGTTGCCATGGCTCACTCGCTAGCGTCTACGATGATCTTCAAGGAGAGGAGTGAGGAATGAAATCACAACGAGGGACAAGAGAAACGCGAAGTGTTCGATACCAAGACCCGGGTCGGTTTTCAAGATGAGAATCGCAGGTGAAGATGTTGGACATGAGAGCATGTTATACCGCACGACATCTGACGTCATCCGCCCGCCACACAGATCCTGGGCTTCCATACGGCCTGCTCTGCGGAGGTGATTTACCCCGGATCCTCGGATCGGATCGCAAGTCAAATGAATCGTTGTGGTAGCCTCGTTCAGTACCAAGACTTGAAGGTATCTTGTCGTTGGCAACCAGTTCAGAGAGCAGATCGGCTTCGAATCGCCTACATCTGTATCTTCCTTCATCGTGATTGACGTCTGTCGCCGTATGAATATTGTGAGGGGTTGAAATTATGCTTACTTCGGTGCGAGGTCATATCATAGCACTTGACGTCCATCTCTATAACACAGGCTGTTACCCAAAGCGAGATTGGCATCCTGATTAGCCAAACGCTCCGTACTTCGACGTACCTTTCCACGATAATATTTGAACAGACTGAATATTCGAATGCTATAGTCTTCGTTGAGTCCATCGATGTTCTACAAAGCAATGGCGTCTATCGCGAACGTCCTTCAAGCCGGTGTCAGGATAGACCTAGCGGATACGTATGTTGGTGTTCTTTATTCAAAGCGCTTGCTGACTTGTACAACGAGTAATTCATCGGGTTGGAAGATGACTCCAGCTATGGCGGATAGCCGATGCGATGGTCACTGCGCTTCAAGCTGTTCTCATATCGTAGTTTGATACACCTGGAGCCTTGATGACTTTGAAACGGCCGGGAAGCTCAACTGGACTTGACTCAGTTGTTGGATTTGTCGTCTATAATAGAAATAGCTTCGATATTCTAGCAGCTTGCAGCTTGCCAGGGGAAAAGTGACGAAGAGGTATCAGGGGGTTTCCAAGGGTTCGGCGAACACAGCTACGCCTCGACACTATGCCACCGCAGTCTTCGCCTTCATAGCGAAAGATACTGTTATTTTTAGTGAGACATACGACGCACCTTATTTTAATGCCTGCAATACGGATTTTTGTGCATAGCGGCAGGCACCTGATGAAGGGCCAGGAATGGGTTATCGTTGTCCTAGAGCGATTAGAGTTAAGATCACGCTCGCCTTTCGACCCAAAATAAGTTCGCCCGAGGTTCGAGAAAAGCAACAGTGTTACAAAGGGAAGGACCAGCGGTCTAAGTAGAAGTCGCGAAGCCTCCCCAGCGAGCAGGTGTTGCGAGAAGGATCACGTACAGGTTGCTGGCAGTTACCTAGGTAGCTGGGCTGACGATCACGCTAGATCGTAGGATTGCAGCCTCTTAATAGGTCTCCATATTTAGCTATGGCAGGGATGTTTCGGTGGTAAGAGGAACGGTATGTGCGGCTTTCGAAACTCTGATGGTTCGATGATGCAGTAGACCCTTTTTGATCAATCAACGATTCACCATTCCAGAGTTTCAGTTTGAGGAGACCTACTAAGCATGCACGTAAATCAAGGCGAAAGCTGTCCTTTTGCACTTTTAATCTTGAGATAGAGAAGCAGCTAAGATCGTCCTCGAGACATAGTCCTACATGTAGGTATCTTACTCACACAGGCGTAGCTCTAGTACTGCATGCGTATATTAGATCTCAGCCCCTCTCGGCCCCACAACACGGGACCCGCAAAAACTCCAATTTCATTCAACTGCGCCCGGGTGAGCGTACACTCACCCCACTCTCTGACACTTGTTGGGCCCGCGCTTGGCTTGAAGTTGCAGCGCGCTGAGCATCATAGGAACCTAATTGGACGATGGATGACATGTAAGGCCTCCTCGAGCGACGAGCGTACATCAAAGCTGCTCACACATTTCCAGCTTTATCTGCAACCAGCTAGAATCGCCCTTCCTGCGTCTGCCTGGTGAGGTTCGTAACCGTATCTACGAATACGCGCTTGGGGGCAAAGTCATATCGTACAATCAGCATCACTCACACAGTATCGATGCCGACTATTATCGGCAGCATGGCTACGGCACTCCTGAGCCACACACAGTCTCGACGCTACTTCATTTGACAGCCACGTGTCGTCAAATCCATGCTGAGACTGACTTGCATATCTTCAAATATAACGAGTTTTTGATCAATACAAGCACGGTGCTCCAATCTTTTGTTGAAGCTTTATCGCAGAGACAGCTGAGCGCGATCAGAACCTATATCTGGCCGCAAAGGAGTGGTTACGTCACGGATGAGATGATGGAACAGCTGGTGGGGATGCGAAAGATCTTAGTAGCAATGCAAGGCGACAGCCAGATCGCGAGCGACTTCTGGATCCCGGGCGAAGATGCAACCCCGAGAGTGCATTTGTGGTACGAGAGAAAGCGTCAGGTTGCCCTTGCGAGAATCGATGCATGGAGAACAAAGGGAATCGAAATCGAGATCTACGAGTAATGACGCTGGATTTGACTGTGGGATCTTTGCGTCCAGCCTAGGGCAACCACGACGACACTCTTCAGACCTGTAATTGCGTCGAGTCCGGGCCCACGTCGAGCCTTAGCATATCAAACGGAGCACGGGACACATAATCTGGAAATACCCTTTCGAGCGTTGAGCCAAAATGCAGCTGGTATCAAACCATCAAATTTCGAATCTACGGTGTGAACCAATATATCTATCACCCAAGCACTACTTTACAAATGACGCCCTAATACAAAATAAACCTCTAGAAGTACTATCCCAGGTAGCTTAACGGCCAGCAACCATCTCCATGTCCGAGCTGTCATCCATGCTCTTGCCACGAGCTGCCTTCTTGTTCTTGCCAATGGTGTTGCCGAGCGCAGGGAAGCAGTATCCAGGATGGAAGATGGTAAGCACGGCGACAGCGATAACGATCATCGCACCTTCCAGGATGATGAACTCGATCTCGTTGCGCATCAGCTCACTCCTCCAGCCACCAGAGAGCTCGGGGATACGGTAGACGCATCGAATGAGGTTGACCAGGTATGCGGTCGCAATAGCGAACATAAAGCAGCGGAAGGACCTCGAGTTGAACAACTGCATCGACTCAAACGAGAGCTGGTCGCGGCGGCGGTGCGTGCGGATAGCATACTCGGCAAGGAAGTATCCGAAGAAGATGAGCACGACGACCTGGAAGATGACACCCGCAATCATCAAGTTGGTGCCGAGATCCTGTGTGGAGGAACCTGGGTCACCGGCTGAGGCAAGACCACCTCCTGCTCCCTGGAGCACAAGCGATATCAGGTCGCCGCAGATGAAGATGTATGTGTACCACGCTGGGCGCAGCCTTGACCAAGACTCTCCGAAGTTGATGACGACGTGCTTGAGCGTGATGTAGATACCGGCCGCGATGAAAGCGGGACTAATGATCAGGCAGCAGATCTGGCTCATGAAGCCGGCATCCGCAAATGGGTCGTTGTACCTGTGTCATTCAGTCAGTCACTGTTACTTCGAGGTTAGGAAACAGACGGAGACTGTAACTTACATGATGACTCTGCCAGCGTAACCGACACCCTCACCGATGCATCCAAGACAAAGTGCGATCATGTACGTCCATGTCTTGTATCGGATACCTTGGACGAGTTGAACGATCAAACAAAGCCCAAAAAAGGCGGCGAAGAATGCGTTTGCACCGAGCGATGGAGCGTAGCCGTAGAGAGTACCCTCGATCGTACACTCTACTTCAACGCCCTTCCAGTTGACTACTTCACCGATAGCGGTACAGTTGCTTGGGTTGGGAGGTGGGACAGTCATGGTGATGGCTGCCTGAGATGTGTGGGTCGGATTTAGGGTGGTGGCGATGCTGTAGAGAAGCTGTTCAACTCCTGGATATTGTTTGGTTTGGATTGCGATGAAGTGACACTGATATGGGGCACTCTAGATGCCTTATAACTATCGATGTGTTTGGCAGTGCAGTCCCAAAACAGCTCTCTCTGCTGGTTTCAATGCACAGTGCCCAAATTGTGGGGACATCGTACAGGCTGACGAAAGTCCTTCTAGT
This sequence comes from Boeremia lycopersici, assembly GCA_022609225.1. NCBI lineage: Eukaryota > Fungi > Ascomycota > Dothideomycetes > Pleosporales > Didymellaceae > Boeremia > Boeremia lycopersici. The sequence goes on from JAGKPY010000114.1 coordinate 25,743, forward strand.
TTCCCAAAAGAGTTCAAAGTGCGATATGATTCGTACGCTCGCACTTCGAATCGGATATCTTGGCAAGTTGTCGGGGCAGTTCAATCCCCGACTCTTCACACCTCGAACCACGAGAGGTTTAGTGCCTACCGTAAAGGCCGATGTGGCGTCGAGACCATTCAGTCATTGGCTCGTTCGTACTTGAACGTCCTGCGTCACGGTGGAGCGGCGGAGCAACCCTAGGGGAGGCATTGGTTGTCAGCGTGAATCAAGGAGCGGACAGTAGTGTTGGACGGAATCGCGTTTCGACGGAGCGGAGTTCGACCGGCGAGCGCCCTACGGCCGGGGTTCGTGGCTTAGCTTCACCGGAATGTCAGCTGCTGGCCAATGAGGTACAGAAGCACAAGCCGTGTACGGCCGTGTACGGAAGTAGACCACTCGCATCAAAGTAAGACTTGCATGTTTGGAGGTTCAAGCGTGGCTTCGTTGTGCTGACCCTGACGTGGCCTGAGGCTGAATTGCACTGCCTCGTGTGCCTGACAGGTCGGAGTTGGTAGATTTGTGCTCCTGTGCAACGTCAACTTCGCAACACCAAACGGGAAGGAAATGCGTATGTGCGACCATGTCATCTTTGCTTGCATGAGTGTTCACCGCTTTACTACATACCTCAGTGTTCCTGGAAAATTTTATTGATGGAAATGCCAAAGTCTCATCCAGAGTGCTGGTGTCGTTGTTGCGCAGAGCGGGATCCGCTGAAACCTGCCCTTCGTCAGCAGTCTCATGAAGACTCCGCTCCGTCTTTGTTCACATCCGTTCTCATCTTAAGGGGATTTAATGACCTTTTAGCCCCTGGTCCCGCATGCGGCAGCTCCTCAAACGACTGCCATTTGAGGTTCTGGTACCCACCCGTCATTACTAGTCAATCAGCCTTCGAGAAGTTCGTATCAAGGCCGCTGGATATACCATGGCGCAACTCCAGGCTAATGACCATTAGATAGATGGTTATTTCCGCGTGTAAGAAGACCATCACGCTCGTCAAATCTCTCGGAAAACGCTCTTTCGTTCACTTACACACTGACACTTTACATCTCTGCAATGGCATCTCACGATTGTCGTGGCCTGTGGTCCGTAACTACCTAGGTACGATAACCACATTTCGTTACGTCCTGCAGTGTGCTCCTCGAAGTCGCACTGCAGTCTCTCCGGTCGAGGGTTGAGTTATCAGAGCGGGTGCGTGTCTGTGTTGAACCTCACCCGAGTCTTCAATACAAGGTCGAGACATTATAAACCTCCGAGGGCGTCTCGATACCGCCAAAAATGCATGCGATGGCGTTCAGCCTGTTTCTCAAAGAGCTCTTTCGCTATCACAGTGATTGGTGTATGAGTCTCGGATGCAAACGCCAACAGCCGGAACCTACGTGGGTCACACTCAGGGCTCTGATACCCAAGGCGATAACTGCGAACCGGCATAACAGTGTGAGCCGTGCGACCGATAACGGGTAGGAAATCCGAGCTCGAGGCAGAACGGTAACGGCATGGCTACATGGATGGATCGATCCCCACGTAGATGACGTCAGGAACAGCCATCATTACGGCTAGTACTAGGCCGAACATGAGTTCACGTCGAAGAGGAGCAAGTGACGAACTGTTGTAGACCGCAACTACCTCGATGACACTGGGAACGCGTCGTGCAGCTACTCGACGGAAACAGCGTATGTGGTAACAGAAGGGCGATCCAGCTGACGAGCGCGGGGCAACAGGCAATTCGAAGCATTCGTCAGCCACAATCTAGAAACTCAGTTCCGGTATTTGCTCCCTTTCAGCTGCGAGATGTGCGTGGACGAAGTTTCGGCTCTCCGCAACGAGTCCGTTATTGGTTTGTTGAGATTGGGTGGCCTGGTCGTGACAGCCGCAGGTGGCGGTGATCTGCATTTCCGCGTCTCCTACCCCGCCCAGACGCGGCCCGCCAGGTACAGACTTCAACGACAGCCTTGCAACTTGCCTTGCAACATGATTTGCGACACTTAGATGGTTGTTCTAAATAATGCACTTCCAAGTACTTTGGTATGTCTAATTCGTAGCAGCTTGAACCCGAACCAGGCCTAGATGCTATCGAATCCAAGACCGTTAATCTGGTTCACCGATGGACGACAGCTGTACGCTACAGCTCGGTCCCTTAATCCCCGGGTGCAGATCACTACATGAATATTCGAAGTACCCTGGTTTCTGGTATGCTCCGCACCAATAGAACATCTCCGGGTGCATATTGTCACACGCCACAGCATGCAGGTTAACATTGAGGCTCAAGAGCAATGCCCCTCTCAGTTTAGCTTCTATTTATACTCTCAATGGGAGCATCATTTGGCTTAGATCGGCAAGAACAAGCAATAGATACCCGGAAGCTTGTCCAAGAGATGTAGTCATAGCACAAATGAGGCTTGTGGGGCGTCCGGATCATCGGCAGCTGTGCGATTTGGACTGCCATGCTTAACAGTACTTTATGGCATGGATTTCTCCTTCATTCGAGTTCAACATACTCCCAGCATTGCAAATCACGATGCTCGCTTCTTTCAAGCTTTTGCTGGCAGCGTGTGCGGCCTTGGCGTCTGCAAAGGTGGTAACCTATGACTTTGACATTGGTTGGGTTACGGCAAGTCTACAGCAAGTTGGCGATGTACAAGTAAGTGCTCATTGAAATAGGCTGCGCCAGACGGCTATTCTAGACAAGTCATTGGTATCAATGGCAAGTGGCCGTAAGCTTCATCAGTCCCAATTCGTCACCCACGCTCACAAAAAGATAGTGTGCCCATGATCGAAGCAGATGTAGGCGATACTGTAATCGTGAATGCCAAAAACTCTCTTGGCAACCAAGCTACATCGCTTCATTTCCATGGGATGTTCCAGCAAGGATCAGCTCAGTCTGACGGCCCTGTGTCGCTCACACAATGTGCCATTCAACCTGGAGGCTCGTACAAATACACCTTTATTGCCAATCCGGCAGGTACCCACTGGTATCACTCGCATAACAAGGGACAATACCCTGATGGTCTCCGGGGCAAGATGGTCATTCATGACAAGGCATGGGAGTCCAGCCTAAACATAAACTCACAAATGACATACACTATGTCTGACTGGTACGTGTGCCGAACGTGCCCTGTGGCAAGCTGACCAATGTTTTTAGGTATCACCGACAGATGCCTGATATTATCAACGACTACATGAGCCCGAGTAATACGAATGGCGATCTACCGTCTCCGGACTCGATCCTGTTTGATGACAAAAAGCAAGGCCAAAACATTCAGATTGCTGCCGGCAAGCGGTACCTGCTCAGAATCGTCAACGTCGGTGCCTTGGCATGTGGTCAGTTCCATATCGAAGGCTACAAACTGAATGTTGTCGAAACAGATGGCGTGCAGGTTCAATCTACACAAGCAGATACCATTCTCATCTGCGCAGGACAAAGTTACGGTGTGGTCGTAGAAGGAAAGTCCGCCTCGCTGGGTTCCTCGGCCAACGCAAACTATATTGTCAAGCTCACAACAGACATGCTTACTGGTAACATTCCACCGGCAAGCCAGATTACCATCATTGGCAACATTGTGCAAAGTCTTCTGGGAAGCTTGCTCGACATCATTCAAAACCTCCTTGATTTGAACTGGGCTCCAGCTGCTACTTTTGACGACTTCAACTTGAAGCCTCTGGATGGCCAAAAACTTCTTTCGCCAGTTGATAACAAGATTGAGCTTGCGACAAATCAGACCTTCTACCCTGGCATCGGCACGCGCACTGGCCTTGGGCCTCAACCCTGGGTGCCTGCGAAGGTCCCTTCGTTGTTCACTGCACTCACAACTGGCAGCGCAGCTATGGACCCTGCGACTTACGGCCCTGGTGTCAACCCGTGGGTGGTCAAGCCCGGCCAAGTCGTTCAGATCCATCTCCAAAATACCCACCCATACCCACATCCCATGCATCTCCATGGTCACGGTCAGTAATTCTCCGAGGCCACAGAACCTTCTCATCTCCGTATGGACACCCTGAGCAGACACTGACTCGTAACAGTTTTCCAGATTGTAGCGAAAGGAACTGGATCTTGGAGTGGCAGCGAGAGTTCGTTGCCCGCCGTGCCCTCCAAGCGTGACGGCGCTGTGGTACCAGCCAACGGCTATATTGTCCTCCGCTTCAAGGCCGACAACCCCGGCGTGTGGTTCTTCCATTGCCACATCGACCTGCACCTTGTTGGCGGCATGGCTGCGACGGTCATAGAAGCACCAGATGTCCTGCAGAGTCAGCAATCGATCTCATCGGCATCACAAGGACTGTGCAGTGCCAGCAATTCACCGTCAAGTGGTAATTGTAATGGCGGCCAGGGCGCTATTTCCGCAAGCGACGCTGCGAGCAAGTGCAATAATGTGTACAACTTCAAGGGGCCAAATTCCGCTGTTGTTAGCTGAGGTCTAGAGTCGATTGAGTCTAGAATTAAAAGTATATCTATTGTTACAGTGTTCCCATGTCAAACCTTTTTGCGGGACAAAGTACCCCTAGTGAGATCTATTGGGTTGAGTAACATTGTTTGCCATGTCGGCTAGACTTGCTTCGGTCTCCGCAGTCGGGAGCCGACGGGACTGTTTAAGTTTCGTGTTTGATCTTCACACTCTTTACACCTCACATCAGCCACACTAGCATCCGCGACAATTCCATGGATTCGTTAAGCGATTGCTGCTCACTGTAATCGATGCAAATTTTTGTATTGATGCCAGTGGGTTTTCAGGACGCGGATGGTCAGGCCAGGACGCGGATGGCCGGCTGAAGGGCAAGCACGTCTCGACAATTTCTGGCCCTTACAAATGATGTCGTAGCAACAACAATATTTTCCGAGTGACTTACTTCGGTGCCCAAGAGTGTTTGATGGCCTGCAACACTCATCATGTTTCTAATATAAGCTCCAGGCCACCCTGTTTGGAGATAGGAGACGGCTTCCCGCGCAGTTGCGTTTCACCCCGCGCTTCACCAGAATCTCGCGTTTCACATCCACCTTACCAAGTTCTTGCGTCGCTCGTGGCCTCTGACTTCTTTATAACTTCCCACCTGTGGTAGTTTGCAACAGACATGACCTCTCTCACACCTCTTTACATCCTCATTATCTACAGCATTGTTGTATTAGCTTTCAACATGAAAGGCGCAGTCAGCTTTGGCCTCTTTAGCGGAGCAGTAGCTCTTAACCACAACAAACTCAACCAGGTTCCGCAACAAGCACTACTACAAGACGCATGCCCGTCACACTCGATTCTAAGTGATGGTGAATGCCACCTTGCTGCCACAGCACCTTCAGAAATCACATTCAAATCCAACATCACAACCTCGCTTGCCGAGGCACGACTCACAGCATCGCAACAACCAAACTTCCCATGGACCTTCTGGCCTGAATGCTTCTCAAATGAAAACATCGCAGACGCGTACTGCTTGTTCAGCGATCAAAGCTTCGCAAATGGTCGCGGTATCTTCATAGTCACAACAGAGCCGTTGGCATATAGTCTGCTACAAAAGCAGGCATTCCAGAACCCCGACTCGTTATACCGTTCGAATCAACACGCGAACCCGCCCTTTGAACAGCACGATTTCCCGATGAAAGGCCGTGGCCTGGTCGCAAACACGACGTTATTCCGTGGCGACCAAATCTTTGCGTCAACACCACTATTGATCACCAACTCAGGCGCCTACGACTTGATCGAGCCCGAGCGTCTTGACCTACTCTATCGTGGTGTGGAGACCTTACCCGAGGCCTCTCAAAAGTTGTTCTGGGGACTTCTGGACCATTTCAAGGGCGACCCCGTCGACGACAGGATTTCAACCAACAACTTCGAAGTCACATTGGACGATACCTCGCACGCCGCATTGATGCCGGAGATTGCTATGATGAACCATGACTGTCGGCCGAACTCCGCTTACTTCTGGGACGAGGAAACTCTGACACACCACGTGCATGCGATGCGCACGATTCAGCCTGGCGAAGAGATCACCATTTCGTACGTCGACAGCGAGAGGAATCGGGCACACCGTATGAGGCGGCTCGAGAACAGTTGGGGATTCAAGTGCAGCTGTTCGGCTTGCACAGCACACCCATCCCTCACCGCCGAATCGGATGCCAGGCTGGAACAGATCGCCGAGCTCGTTGGGAAACTGAATGACTGGACCCCGTCATCTTCTGCCACGCCAGAAATGGCTGAAGCCGTTGTCAGCATGTACGATCAAGAGCGTCTTTGGGCCTACCAAGCCACGGCGTACAAACACGCTGCAGAGGTGTACAGCAGCTTCGGTAACAAGTTCATGGCTATCAAGTACGCGAGGTTAAGCGCAGAGTTCAGCATACTGGACAAGGGGTTCAGCGACAGTGACGTCCAGGAGATGAAGAAGATGGCGCAGGACCCGGAAATGACCTGGAGCTGGAACAAGAGGGTGGGTCTCAAGAAGGCTGGATGCGGATGCGGCAAGGCACACTGAACAACCGGGTCTGCTTAAAGAGATGTTTTGTTTGTCATGCATTGCACCGGCGTTAATTACAGCGTACATAGCCTAAATGGCCTTTTCTTCAAAAGCAATATCTCCAACGCCCTTCTCCATGTCTTTCTTGCTACTGTGTTGTACAACCATCCACCTCCGTATAGCCAGGCCGCCCTCTATGATCAAAACAATTGCCACCATGCTGAGTTTGGTACCCAAGACCCGTACATAAACCACCGAGAATATGCCCATCGATACCGTGAATGCAGTGCGCGCCCTCCTCGCACTTATCCTGATTGGGTGATATCCCTTCCTCAAGCATACAAGCCGGACCGTCTTCGCGCTGAGCCATCCAAATGGGAGCGCGATGATGACGCTTTCAGATTGCGTGAGTCCCACCCATGACCCTCCCAGCAAACACGCGATCATCCACAGCACAGCAAGAGCGGCCGAGAAATCGGTTCCAAACGGCATCATAGGCCCTATCGACATGAGCTGGAACGTGGTACAAATCGTCGAGCTAGTGATAAAGGTGGAGGTAATCACGGTACTCCACTTAACGTAGAAGGGCTCGAGCTATGTGTGTTAGTAACCATTTGGTCGACACGGTGCCGGCACCTGAATAACAGAAACTCACAATGTAGAATCCACCATAAGGCCAATGGTCAATGTGTTTTGAAGATATGTATCGCACGATGGGGCTTTTGATGAATAGTTCAGGCGGCCAGAGTTGGGTGCGCACCGAGAGGAAGATTTTTGAGATAACAGAGACCAGCCAAGCCAGCCAGTAGGCGAGCATAAAAAGAGTGATATTTCGGCCGGGTACTTCTGCTTCTCCTTCGACCTCGGTCTCTTTCTGGAGTTCAGGATCAGGGCGAGGTTCCTGTTTCACCGATGTGGGTTCTAAGGCGTTAGACATGGCGATGAGTACGTGTTGCTGTGGCTTGAGGTGTCGGAAACGTGACTCCAGAGGCTGGATATAACAATGAATCAGAGTTGTGTCTCGTGATCAACGTTTTGGCTAATCATAAATCATCATATAGACGCTGCTTACTCACCATCGTTTCGGCTAGTTTTCCGGTTTCAACGCCACCAAGCCTCGAAGAGGTAGGTATTCGTTCAATCATTGGCAAAGAATAGAACGGCCTCGCCTGTTCCGACCGCTGCAATACCTCTTTGCCACATGTATGAGGCCGTCGTCAACCAAGGTATGACTGAATGAGTATGACTCATATTGGATTCATAACGCCTGAAAAGGTATCAAATCAAGAAGCGGTCGCTGCATGCTACGCTAAAAGCACAAATGCAGGTAATGACTGCACCCTCAAAACTCATCGGCAGGCCTGATCCCGCTGTATAATGTATCGAGCTTCAGATCTTCAACATGGAACTTCCAGTTCCTGATCTTGGGTATCAAAACTCGCCAGCCACGATCTTCAGTCTCGTCTAATAGAGTTTCAATCTTGCGCTCTGCGTCCTCTTCGTCTACGGCGCAAATGACAAACGAAGAAAGATAGAAAAGAACGAATGGGAACTTGTTGTTGATATGGTGTTGCATGTAGTACTGCCAGGCGTGTGCGGACCATGGGTGGTCAAAGGCTATCGTCAACGTTTAGTATAAATACTACGAATGATGGAAGAAAATCAACTTACGCATAGCATTCCAGTGGTAGATGTGACCTTCTGGTGTCGCAAAATTTGAACCAGTGTTCCCCAAGCTTTTCATTACAGGCATAGGCCATGCACAGTAATGTGTCTGAATCGATCCTTTGGCCATGATGCCATTCGGATGCTGCTGTTTCCAAGAATACACAAATTCCAGGAGAGATTTTGTAGGGGTCAGCGGAAATGGAAAGGGCAATTCAGACCCGTTTTTTGAATCGGTACGCTCATACGGAAAGTACAGATCGAGTGCGCCATCTGCACCTTGGATGATAACAGGCCGAGTTTGTGGTTTCACATACTCTGTGACGAGGCTGACGATACCACAACGTTCCAAATCTTCGCAGACTCTTCCTATGAAGCGTCGCTCATCACGTGTGAGCCTTTGTGATGCTGCTTGACTCTGCTGTGCGACGACATATTCGTAATCCGGGTCGTGACATCTGAATCTGTTGCCGTCGTATTGTATATCGTGTGGTGGCGAGCATCGTAATTCAGGCGTACTCTCAATGGTCATCTCTTCTAGGAATCTCTCCTGCCTCGACGGAGGAATGACACTACGCACGACACGCTTTGCAATTTGCCGGGGTGTTGGGTCGCCAACAAGCATCAAAAGAATATCTTGAACGATGTCGATCAGCTCAAATGGTTGGCCAACATGTCGATCAATAATGATAAATTGCCAGGAATCGACCAAGATTGGATCGTACATCGAGATCTTCCGCATCCGCAGTTGGTTCTTGATATCCTCGAGAGTCGTAGAGGTTATCCATTCTGCCTCGTGAAGCCCTTCATGCGTCGTTGCTGTTCGTGAACGAGTGATAAATATATCGAGTTCTTCGGGTTGGACTGTTGCATTTGCACTGGTTCCTTCGTAAACGACCAGGAAAAAACGATCCGTTCGCCTTCGAAGCTCCTGAAGAAAATCCAGGGTAAGAGGATCTCCCATGGCCATCTGACCGCAAAACCAGTTTCGAGACTCGGATTGCATATGGGCACTCGTATTGTGTGCGACGAGAGCGTTTGTAGAACGATCTCCTTTGCTCTTGGGAATAAACCCCAGATAGACGCCAGTGGGGCATTCGCCGAGTATACTCTCGGGATCGTACCAATTTTCATGGTACAAACCAAGCATCAAAAGTCGACAGATCGTCGTGTAGTCTTCGAAATTGGAGCAGATGCTAGCAACAGTGCAGGGGTTCAGAAGGGTAGGAAACCAACGATATCTATGCCTTCATTAGTTTTGTCCGGATATAAACAAGAAACCTTACAGTATGTCCCAAGCAGGTTTCGTCATACTAAAGTCTTCGACAGAGATAGGTATGATGCCGCCTAAGAGGTGAATCATCTTTTTGTCACCACCAGCCAAGGTCTGAGCACAGATCGCCACGCGAAGATACTGGACAGCGTGAGGGCGCCACGCGTTCTGAAAGTAGTCACAGTACATCTCAAGTTGACTCGCCTGACACCCCCTCAGAAAGCCATCGATACTCCTTGACTTGCTTGCATGCTCCAATACTTCTGCCTCGCTGTCGTGGAGAATCATGATGCGAAACCACGCGCGCACAATATCTGCACCAACGTCCGATTGGGTCAGTATTGGTGAGTCGGACTTACGTGACGAATCGTCTAGATCGGGAACGATACTGTAGAGTCGCCGTATGCCCTCCTCGCAGAGGTCATTCTGAAAGCGCTTGAGCACAAGAATGGTACCGCCGCCCTGCATGGCCTGTAAAGAGCTTACAGGTACCCGCGGGCTCAAAGGAGAATGTAGTACCATCATGTTTTGGAACTGCTCCTCATCTGTGTATGATGTGCTCGGATTAGGCGTGTCCAGCGTTGGGTAGCGATTTTCCACTTGAGACACTGTACACTATTAGATCAGAATCATGAGCGACAGTAAGCTGGCTTAAGCTTCTTCAGCATACATAGCATTGCATCTGCGAGTGCTTTGATGTCCCGCTCGATTTTCGCAATCCAATCCACTGTGTCGACACCTCGAGTATGGAACCTGTCGCGCAGTCGTCTGCGCAAGCTCACAGCCAGCTGCAACTTAATCACCTTTTGTGTCGCCGATGTTGCATCCCAAACTTCAATCATCTCGGCTTCTTTCTGGATCTTCTCCCACGCCACATTTAGATCCTCGAGATCTTTCCCATGTCTGTGGCACCAGTGGTGCTCTTCAGAAGACAACGCCAACTTGCACGGCTGATCATCAGCACCTACTGCCTCGCATAGATGTTCGTGCCCAACTGTCGATTGTGGTGGTTCTGATGATTTGATCAAACTGCGTGATCGTTGCTGGTATGTCGGACGGCGCATTTGCGAGGGGTGGACGCACAGACGAATGCTCATTGTGGCGATGGAAAAGAAGTAGAGCAGAACTGAACAAGATGTTCAGATATCAAAAACCATCAAAGTCAAGTGGGGCTCGCGTCATAACATGGCGACGATGCAGGTCCTCCAAAAGAAGCGGTGTATGCTCTGATCCAGGGTGGCGGATCGGTAAGTGAGCGAGAGCGCAGCTATGGGGAGTATTGTCTTCAGCTCTTGCGACCAGGATACTTTCTTGGCTTTCGGTAGCATGTGTTTGGCCATGTACGGGGCGCTAAAGCACACGATGTGAACATGTGGCTCTCTCAGCATTGACACGGGGCCAAGTTATCATAAGCATCGCCGTCGAGCGCGTAACTGCCACACCTTCCGAGTTCCACATAATATGCGGCTTTGGCTTGAGCGGTAGTGGATCATTGTCCCACATGCCTTCTAGGACACGCGAATCAGAACCTTCGCATCGGTGTTCTCCGTCCGCAACAAGACGTTATAGATTGTCTTAGTGTATCGACCCGTGATAGGTCAGCTAGGCAAACGGACCACAGCGATATGTACGCCCCTGTCCTCATGCTAGTTACTAAGACTGGAGGTCTTCAATATACCCAGAAATAGATACGCCTACTCCCGTGTAACCCTTTGCGTAATAGGGCCGAAGCTTGTCCAGTTCATAAAAGACTTCATTCATGTCTTGACGAAGAAAGCGGAATAGTCGATGCTTTCCCCACATTATCCCATGTCGTTGTTTCAAAGTCCGGCCGGTGGTCAGACTGAATGCCAATCGTTACGCGCCGTATTATCGGCCTCAACAGTGATGCGCAACTTAATGGCGGCACCGTAGTAGTTCCAAGAATGAATGACAGTGCAGGCAAGTACGCTTCGCTGTTTGGTTGGTTAATGGGCGTTGTCGGCGCTAATGCAGCGTGCGTGACCAGGATGGGCGAGACACCCCGGACGGGAGGTCATCGCGGCCTGGCAAATGGAAAACTCGGAGGCTGGAGCCGTGCGTGAGCTCTTTTGCCGATCTGAAGATGTGTCGGTCGTAGTCGTGTTTGTACCTAACGTCATTTCTTAACGCAAGAATATCAGGTCTTGCATTGGTGCTGCTGCGGAATTTTGTTTGACGGTGTGATCATGACGGACATGGATGACAAAAGAGTACGATGATAGAGAGAGTGTTTGTGAGGATGCGTAGGGAGTCGGAGATTACATCTCGGATGAAGCCGATTAGCGAGCTGCGTGGCGGAGGCGTGGTCAACCGAAGACCGACATGGAGCGAGTCTTTCGCTAGTAGTTTGTTGAGCATCAAATCATTAACCTTGGAATGCATGCAAGTTTTCAATCAAGTCTTGGTTTTGCTCTGGTAGTACGTCGCGATCAGTACTCCAACGCCTCCTCAAACAACCCTCGCAACTGCTCCCTCTGGTGATCCAGTTCAGTCTCCAGATGCGGCGCCAGCATCAGCACTCTCTGCTGCGGAATCGTGCCTTCCACCAGCCCATCGATGTGCTCCTTCTTAAACCCTAGATCCTTCAGACCACGTGGCTGATCGCCCAACTTGAGCAAGAACTCCGCCAACGCCTCACCAAGCACCTCGCCAGCACTCTCCTTCTTCACATTCGAGATGTCCACACCGAACGCCTCCGCAGCAGCCAAATGCCGCTCGGGATTCGACGCACCCGTGAATTTGAACACGGCGGGCGCGGTCACGGCGACGGAAACGCCGTGCGGGATGATGGCGTGGTCGACTTCGTAGCCCGCGTGCTTGTAGCCCGGGTTCTGGCCTGAGATGGGGTACGACATGCCGTGGCACAGATGCACGCCTGCGTTACCAAAGCCTACACCGGCGAGTGTCGCCGCGAGCAGCATCTGGCTCTGTGCCTCGTGGTCATCTGGGTCCTTGACGGCGCGAGGTAGGTACTTGACTGTGTCGCGCAGGGCTTGTAGCGAGAAGATGTCGGAAATGGGATTGGCACCTTGGTATGCGGGACGCTGGATGGGGTTCTGTGGGCGCGGTGTACGTTCGTAGTATGGAATGGCGGTCCAAGATTCGAGCGAGTGGCAGAGCACGTCAAGGCCAGAAGATGCGTGGACTGCGCTAGGCATCGTACGTGTGTTCAAGGGATCAACTATGCCGAGAGTGGGCTTGAGGTTGCGGTGAGCAATACCTGTCTTTGCCCGCTTCGAGACGAGGTCGAAGATGGCAGTACCAGTGGTTTCGGAACCTGTTCCTGCAGTTGTAGGAACCGCAACAAGGGGAAACAGCTTAGATGGGATGGGAAGGCCCTTGCCGAGAGGAGCGTTGACAAAATCCAGAAAATCAGCCTCTGCAGTATGTCAGTACATCGCTCAACGTATTGTGTAAGCCAGAGGCTATCTTACCAGGGAACGTAGTGTAGAGATTCATCAACTTTGCCGTGTCAATCACACTTCCGCCACCAACCGCCAGGAAAGCGTCCGGCTTCCAGGGCTTAGCAAAGTCGATAGCCTCCCTGATACTGCTGTCCTTTGGCTCAACCCTCACTTTATCATAGACCTCAAACTCCACGCCCTCTCTTGTTAAACCCTCGACGACCTGCTTCATGGCGTCCAGCTTCCGTACATTCTGGTCTGTTACAACCATGACACGCTTTGATCCCATGTTCTTGAAGTCCATGCCCACCTCTTTCGTGCACCCAGGACCGAAGCGTATACTCGAAGCGGCCATCTCGAAGGCATATTCCTTCTGCTGCGAGTAGTCAACAGGCGTTGCGAGGTGCCGGCGAGCTTGGTGAATAGTGGAGGGCGTCTGATTGTGGTAGTTTGGATTGGCGTGGCATGGACATGAAGACGGGTGAGTGAATTGAACGGTTCGAAGCAGATTTACGGCACGCGCTGCGCGTGAGGGTGCTATGCGGATAGCGGTTGATAGCGTCATCGTGTTGACGGAGCTGGAGACAATGCGGGGTGACTATAATGCAGAGCTGCCTATGAGCTCAATTGGAAAGTATTCAGTTATCCTATCAAGAATCTAACAACTTCTGGGCTTCGTAAATGTTGTGAGAGCTCTCTTCCGACGAGACGTGCGAAGTGCAAGGGAGAACAGCTTGTATGCGGAGAAGCGCCACCGGCGTGTATCACCGCGACCTCGGCACAACTGACCGATGACGCTAGCCCGAAGCGGTATACCGAATTGTGGGGAAACTCTACATCTTGATTGAGAACACTTCCCCATCTCCTTATCAATTCCGAGAATCACTAAGTAACCCAGGAAGAACATGCTCGTCGCGGACATGTCGGGAGCCAAGCAGTGCTTTCTATGACGCCATGTCTCCTCACAATCTTCACTTCCACCCTTCTGTGAATCACTCCTTCAAGACAGGCCTGATGACGTCCCGCATCGTGCACCTCCTCAAACATTCGCCTTCCAAATTCAACAGCCACCCACCTCTCTTCACTTCGTAACGAAATCAAGCAGCTTCGCATCATCGTTAACATCATTCTCCACCAAGCTCCCCACTTCCTCCACCTCGCCCCCAACCCTCTGATACCTGACCAACTGCGGCAGCGCCTTGACATTCCACTTCTTCCTGTACACATTCTCCAAGTCTTTCCACCTACAACGAGTTAGCACCTCCGTCTCCCATCTCTCCAGCCACGCGATCACAGCACATACTCAGGCTTCTGACCAACATGCACGTACGCCAGCCCCGGCGCATCGGCGCCCGCAAACACCTTCTCCAGGCGCGGCAGCGCGGCGCGCACGTCAGGACACCATGGCTGGTTTATCGCGGGGTCTGGGGAGGAGATGAAGCAGAGGAAGAGTTCCGAGTTTGCGTCGTTGGCGAGCGGAAGGTCTTGCGCGGCGGCGGGCAGTCGGAAGTCATTTAGGATCGGCATGGCTGGGGGGTTTGGAGCGGTGCAGGGCGAGGTTTGGGGATGGGATGTGTGCTGTGCTCCCATGCCTATGGCGCCATGTGCAAGAGTGAGAAATGTGGGGCGGATAATTTAAATCGTCTAATGCGCACGTGGCAGCTTGGACACACGCTCTATCTTGCAAGCTGAATCGTGTCTTGGACCTGCCTATCCTATCTTGCTTCGGCAGGCGCTTCTACCCATTCCACGTTCTCGTTCACCACTTCTACACCCCACCTGATAACACCTCTCTTGTCTTTGAACCAGCCGAGTCTTGTCTTGATCCCAGCTTTCTCCATGCCTTCCACTCCAATCTCATTTATCAGTCTGACCAACTCGTCACTCCCAGCTACCATTGCAAGAACGTCTGCCAGGCACTCTACATGCCGCCTCATCGATGTGCGCGGATAGACGGTCTGAAGCGCTACGATCAGTATAACCAATATGACCATGAGCAGGAACAATATGGTCAGTGAGAGCCATGTTGCCACCTTGTTCATGTTGAGGGCTTCGATACGCTGCGTGATAGTACCATTGAACTCCTCGATTGAGCTATCAACCTCGTACACGGCACTCTCTAATGTGTACCGGCTATAAGTCCAGTTTGCAGAGGCGGCAAAATGTTTGAAGAAGGTTTGGAATGTCTGCTCGGAGTATTTCTGCAGCGTGGTAGTATTCAGAAGAGCCGTGGCGTCTTTGTTCGCAAGAACATAATTGGTATAGGACATGTAATCCATGTTTGTTCCTTTATCGGTGTCGCGCAAAGTAAATCGCTCCGCAGCAAGGTTTTCAATAGTTTGATTGTAGACCATCATGCTTGGTGAGTACGCGGGCTGGATGATGCTGGGCGCCGTCAACAGCTGAGAGATGAAATAAGCTCCAAAGCTGGGTATTGTCAGTCTCGTTCATTGATCTGTTCAGATCAGATGGGGGTGCTTACCTAACGTTGCCCTCTGACGAGTTCGACCTAGGACTACGATACATAACGTCGTATGCATAATCCCATGCACCAGTCGCTGGATACGGTGACTCAAGAAGCTCGTAATGGAGGATCTGAGCCGAGTCCCGCGCCAACGTGATGCTAGCATTGGCCTGCTCAATGACAGGATTGCACTTCAAAGTCGACATTTGTGGTTCTTCAGGGAAATACAAGACGCTTTCGTTACCATTTCCGTAAATAAATCCGTAGTGGTTCGGGTCGTTTCCAGGTATCAGGGTAGACGCTGCCAGGCCAAAGATCCACTTGATAGCAAAAGTTCTGGACCAACCGCTAGGCACCACAACATTTGCAGGGTCGTTGGGGTTGACGGCTTGGTCGCCAACACCAAAAGGCCGCGCATCGTAGATCGAATTGTTACTCGACCAGTAAGCAACAACTGACGGGGATTCTTTGCTACTGTCGTTTGTGCAGCATGCCATTCGCCGTGGCACGCTGAAAACGGGTGCAGCAAACTCTGAGCCGGCGGCAAGCGTTAGGGGAAGGACATGCCCAGTCACAGTCTTGTTGAATCTGTTTGGATAGACGTCTCTCACATCATCCAACCATTTGGATCCAGTCATGTCGACTGCTTCGCATTCGAGCCTACTTCGTAATGCTGAGGTAGTAAGGGACACATTCAAGGCCGATGTGACGTGACCATCAAATGCCTCGCTTTGTGTGCTAGACGCGACATATAACATCTTCCGCTCGTCTCGATTTGTAACGTTCACAGGTGTAAATACCCATTCATCCTTGGCCCATGAGAGTGGAGTCGTGCCGAGAGTAATGTCATCGAGTGCATTGTACAGCCAATCTGCTTCAGACGTTCCAAGTAGCCCATCGTTCAGGAAGAAAGGACGACTGTCAACATCAGTACTGAATTCGAGAGGCTCTTGCCTTGCTCTGACTAAGCGGGTTGTCATAAAACTATTGGAGTCTGTAGACAGCTTGTGTATAACTGTGTGCCGTTCGAAGATCGCCGCCATAGCAATGACCACTATCAGGTTAGTTCTATCAGTCTGAACTTTTGAGATCTACTTACAGATTTGTGATAAGGTGGACCCGACCGTGATAAGACACAGCAGCCAGTGTTTGACCCTAGCAGATTTGATCGCCGCCCACAACCAATACGAAGACTGATACGACACTGAAATGCCATGAGAAGGTTCCAAAGGTCCTTTTGATAGCGCCAGATAAGGTTGAAGGGTCCGCATTGACTTGTCGATACTGTCCCAGCACAGCCCTACTATAACAGCGATCAAAGTGGCAATGATGGCATGCGGTGAGAAAGTGGCATGGAAAACATCGAAGCTGATTTGCTGAACGAAAGCTGTCTGAAAAAGGGCGTCTTTACTGGAAAAATCGTTCAAGACAAGCAAAGCTATTGAAATAGCTACGATGCCAAGTAGTAAACATGCAAGCCATACTTTGTGAAGCATCGAGGGTCTCCAGTCGAGTCTTGGGCGTGTTCCGGCTCGGCTCTTGGGCTGCCAGAATCTTCGTTTTGGGCTGGAAGCGAACGGAGTGCTGCTTGTCCTGTGTTCATCATCTGGTCCCTGTTGTCCGAGTGTGCCATCGTATACAGCAACTACGTGAGTTCCGACCTTGGTCTGTGTTTCTGGGCGGTTATGGTCCGTCCAGGCTCTCAAGCAAGCAGTAAGCGAGGACGACATGTCCGTAAGCGGAACAACACCAGCTAGAGCACCAGGGTCTGAGTCAAGATCAAGAGGTCTGCGGTGGCCTGAAGCACACCAGAGCATAGTAAAGGCGTAGCACGCCGCCAAGAATAACAGTACTGCAAGTGTGATGCTCACTCCCGAAACAACGATAATACGAGTCTCGGCTCTGATGCTCTTGCCAGTAACGCCCTTCACAACTGGTACGTCTGCGTCTAGTACCGAAGAAGATAAAACCTCGGTGAAGAAGCGAGACCTCAATCTGTTTGCTCGATCTGGTAGTGTAGCGTTGTGCAATAGGTTTTCCAGTTCGAGAGAGTAAGTTTTGGCAAGGAGCATCGATGGACCCTCGAAACCTTGGATCTCGTTGACTCCTCCTGGCACTGAGAGGTACTTTTGCCATGTTTTACCAAATGCGAGCTGATTCAAACGGTCTAGATCGATCATATTGGCTGGCAGCGGCTGCTGGTTTCGTGAAAATTCTGCTTCGTCATAGAACACCCGAGACGTGGCATTGCCAAGGACTGCCGTCACTGGGATGGTAGCCATCGAGTATGTCGGGGTACAGAGTTCCGCACGGGCGGTGAGGTTCTTCCAGTAGTCGGCCAGTGAGGGCTTGAATCTGACTGTAAGATCACCGAACCATGCAGGTGAGACGAATAGGAGGTCTCGGCCTTGACACTGCTTCGACATTCCGTATATGAAGGTTCGCCTCCACTGATCTTGAACCGACTTTCCTCCGGAATTGATTGGTGGATTTCGGCCGTGCTCTTCTGTCAGGCTCTGCCATGAGATGTACGAAGAGGACAGGTTTGTCCAGATAATCCCTCCATTCAAAGTGAGGATGTCACTGAAGAACGGCCCAACGGGGTTGGTGATTTCAGTGGCCCCATCGTCTTGAAAAGAAGGAGCAAAAGGAGTCTGAAGCTGCACCTCACAGCCATCCTCAGACCGAAGCTTGAGACCTCTGGGCTCCTTCTGGAAAGTAGCGTTACGCCCTGTCGAGGTGTCTTTCGCCACGAAAGTAATGTTGAGATCAGCTTTCTCAGTCAGGGCCATTGGTGTACATGTAGATCCTAACTTGAGCACCATTGTTTCCGCCTCCCATGTTCCCTCTTGGAAAGGTTGACGAGCAGTGTCTTGGCCTGGTGTCAAGAATGGAAGTATAACGTGCGAGTCCGATACCCAGAGAGATGTGGATGCATTGTAGAGAAAGCCGCTTATGGTGCGCGTATACGTGTCGCGTCTTGGAAGAAGGGGTATCGAGCCGTTCTGCTGGCTTGTGTACTGCTGAAGCTGAGTTTCCGAGCGGAGAAGTACCTCCCTTGTGATGAAAACCGAAGAAGACAGAGTAGAGATCACAAGAACGCTGATGCCTGCTGCGAGAGAAGACATGCTCAAGACCCAGCGTCTGTGGCCGCCACTTCTTTTTCTCGAAAGTCCTTGGAATACACTCTTCCACCACACCTGTGGTATGTAGAATAGAGTATGGCTTGCCGTGACCGGCTGGAGACTGGCCATGCGTGCGAATCCCTCTGTTCTCTTGACATCCTCAGCTATCATAGTAAGAGCCAACGTGAACAGAACCGCAATGAAGGTCGGTATGTATCGCCTCGCAACAAAAAGACCCACAGAGCCGTCTTCCTTCCCGATGCCATCGTGACGTAAAGAGTAGGCACACAGTACCGCTAAAGTTATGGCCAGAATGAGCGCTGAGAAATCCAATGGAGCCAGATAAGATCGCCGTAACGTATATGGTAACCAGTTACCAAGGACATGGCTTCTGCTTGTGTCGAAGTCTACTTGCAAAAGTCAGCTCGCTTTGAATTGCACCTGCACGGAAGACGACCAGCAGAAACTTACAACGAGTTGGCTTCCCCGGAACCACAGCTTCGTCTGTATTACTACCAGACTCTCGGCTCGATGTTGATGAGACAGACTGAGGGCGCGACGCGGCAGCGCTCACACCCAAGAGACCTTCGCGTTCCTCTTCATCCCGCAGCGCCGCCTCGCCGCCTCGCCACGCGCTCCCTCCGTTGACGCCCCGGATCCATCGAGCGTGACCAGGACTTCATCACGCGCGGCCTGCGTTAGCGGTCCAGATCCGGCGGGCGTGGTATCGACATCAGCACCAGGAAGCGGCACCCACTGTGCCCTATCCGCCCCAGGAAGCGACGCGTTGGCCGATAAATGCGACATATCCAGCTCTTGTTCGTAGCACCTACACCACCGGACGCACGCTCTCGACCTTCAGTACCTCAGACCCGCGAACTGCCCGACTCCGAGTAATATGACATGTGCGCCAGGTCCCGTCGCCAGTCAGCGCTACACCTCCAGGCTGAGCAGCGAAACGCACCGCACAGCCTGCGCGCAGCATTCCCGCCTCAACCCAGCCTGTTTTGTCTGATTGGCGCGCTGCAACACCATGAGCGATGGATACCCCGGCGTGATAATCGTTGCGGCTCTCTGTCTGGCGCCTGGCAGCGCTGATTGGTGCGGTGGGCGTGTCAGCCTCCTAGATGCTAATGTCAGGCCGCGCTGGACGCCTGACTGCAGACCGCCTGGAAGAAGGTATCTGGGCCATGGGCAGCTGCGGGACCATTATGCGAGGGTAGTACAACAATCTGGTGGGGTGCCTGATTTTCTTACTTTGAGGCCGTCAGACGGAAGGAAGGCGCGACGAACGAGGTCAAGGCCCATGCACGAGCGCCCTTCCAAAGCAAATTCAGCCAGAGAACGTCGTTGAGTAAGAGGAGTGAAATCGTGAATTCAGTTCATAGCAACAAGAGAGTATACCCCCCTCAAAACACCAAGTCTAAGGATATCTCGCCCAAACCCAACCCAGTTACCCGTCTAACAGCTCGGAGGCAAAGCACGCCCGCCCGCCCCCACCCAAAGCCCTAATCCAAACGCCATATATATGCAAAGTATCGCGGCGCAATCGCGCCTCTAGTGCTGCTGCAGCAACTCATCGCTATGCCGCGGCGACTCCCTCCTGCTGTTGATCTGCGTATTCCTGAACGTCTCCTCATTCAGAGTCGCTAGACTGCGCGCGGGACTGGGCGTCGTGCCCCTGCTACCGCGGCTGCGCACCGGGCTACTCGGTCTCGAGGTTGCGATATCGTAGCTGGGGAGCGCGACCTCCATGGGCGTGTAGGCGGCGGGCGTGCGCACTGCGGTGTTGTAGCTGGGCGTGCGCGCGAGCGCCGACATGTCGTATTCGTAATCGGTGGTGGGGATGTCGAAATACGAGGGCTCGGAGCCGTTTTGCGGCGTGCGGTGGTGCGGGGTGCTCTGGCCGGAGGAGTGGTTGGAGGAGTGCTGGCCGGAGTGGTCGCCAGTGGAGTCCTGTCGCGAGGGGTGGAAACGCGAGTGCCGGTCGGAACTGGACATGTTGAGGTTTGCGAGGCGGTGCTGCAGCGCGACGGTGGAGACACCGGGGCCGTCTTGATGTGCGACTGCGTCTAGCGAGAGATCTTCTGTGGAGCCGCGTCGGCTCTGGGCGAAGAAGGGAGTGTTGGCGCCGCTGTTCATTGTGCTGCGCCATCCGCCGGGAGTCATGAACCCAGAGGGGTCGATGTCGTTGTAAAGCTCATCGAGCTGGTGGAGACCGTACGTCGGTGGCGCGTTCTGGTTGACCTCGTCCGCAATTGCCTGCTGTGACAGGAGGTTGTGATCTACCACCACACTCTGATCTTCGTTCGGGGGAAGATTTGGCGAAATGAACAAATGAACGTGGTTCTTGACCAGCAACTGACTGGTATGGCCTTCTGGGTTCTTGAGATTGACGTATAATCTCAGCTTATGCGACAAACGGATGTTCTCTGTATCGACCGACTGCCTGCAGTTCTTCAGCGACCTGGGGAGGTCCAGGGTCATCGAAAAACGATGAGACTCGTCGAATAGCGCATCTGCCTCGTCAACCTCGGCGGGGACGAGATGTGCGGAGTCGGTGGGCATGTCAGCCTCGCGAACGGCGACCTGGACGTCAGTCTGGTGGCTAATTCGCCTGCCAGCGTAGTCTGCGAATAGTTGCCGCGATTCTATCAGCTCCATCTTGATGGTTGTGATCTCGACGCCCTTCCTCAGTGGTATTAATACGAAATCGGCGGTGACCGATGTGCCGATGATGTAGTTCTTCTGGGGAACCGTAATCTTGTAGGCCACCTTGTTCGCCCAGATGTCCTCATTGATCTGCGTTCTGTCAGTCAGGCTTCACAGCAGGTCTGCGCGCAACTAACCTGCTCCATGGGCATGGACTCGAGCATGTCGCGACCCAGTGTGCGAATGACACGGATGTGTGACGAAGCAGAGAGCTGCTTGCTCATGTACCCTCGGTCCACCGTAGCCTTCAGATTGTAGACGACCCAGTTTGTCGGCAACCCCTCCACGCTCTGGTCGAGGTTGCTCGGCATCTTGAACTTGAAGTCCCACTCATGGTATCCGGCGTTAATTTTGTGCGCTTTCGTGTTCTTGTCTGAGCACGAGACGGGGTACAGCGTCAGGGTGTCGACGAGGAAATTGGTCTTTTGTGTGATCGGCTGCGGGCTCACGGTGTTGGTCAAATGCCACCTTCGCAGGGAGTCAGTCGTGCAATTCACAGCACTGGGGTTTGGGGCAGGCATACGAGACTTTGCGCGTTGCCGTCAGCGTTATGCGAACGCTGCGCACCGAGATTGACTCAGGGTTGTTCAGGACCAGCTTGCCCTTGAGCTCTGCATCGTGCGACTCCGAGGGCTCGCCGTAGAACACCACGAAAGGAGAATCTGGCCTACACACAAAGTCAGCTCAATTGGTCCCTACTTCTGCGCGCAGGGCGACTGCTGCGGCACGTACTTGATCTCCAGCACAGGTGCGTGGTCTCTCCCACCAAAGATTCCGGCGCCGGGACGAGGCATGATGTAACGAGGGACAAGACCAGGAAAATCAACAGGAGTCCGGGACCATAACACTCGCTTTTTCGAGGTCAAGTATTATGAATACGAATAAGAATATTCAAGTTGTGCGCGATAAGATATGGCGCAACGAGAGCAGGATGCCGTAAGGATGACTGTTATGGTACTTTCAATGTCGATGGTCTGCAGTAGTGAGTGGTGGCTGAGCGTTTGCGTCTTGCGATCGGGGCGGATTCCCAGACAACACCAAAAACCCGTGATGACGATCAAATCGACTTTTGCGAGCCAGCCGCGTTCCGTCCTACATATACAGCAAGCAGCGTGGGATGCTCGTCGCCGCTGCGGGCAAGGGCGGCCTGCATGGACCGCTTCACCACCCCTGTTCGACCTCCCTCAGCGCGCCCGATCCACTGCGCAGGTAAACTACCAGAGTGGGTACTGTTGCTCGCATCATGGTCTTCGCTAGCGGCGTCTGTAATCTGCACTCTGCGCGTCCTGCTTGTCTTGGATCTTGATTTTTTTCTGGTCCGCCGAAAGAAGGTGCAAGTGGGCCGATAGCTCCCGTGAACGGCGTGATACCTGACACATGCCTGCTGCAGCTGCTTCGCCAGACAGCTGAAACGTCTCGACTTGATGCGGTTCGCCGAGCTGTAATTCGGGCTTGGTGAGGGTTGACGGTGATGACAGCTGAGTCCCGGCTGGGCATCACGCATCCGCATGTGCAAAGAGCCTTTGCTCTACTGTTTACGAACATCTGAGGCCGTTTCACGATGCCCCGGCCACGATCGACCCGGCTGGTTTCTGGAACAAAACCTCCCGAAGCAAGAATATTGGCGTGAGCCTTGCATTTTGCTTGTCCATCAGCCACACACGTAGTCGTATCCGTGTCGTTATCGCGTGTATCAGCTCAGTAAGAGTCCCGAGTGATGTTCCAGATCACACCGTCTAGCTTCGATACAAGACGCAGTCAGCACCGCCTCGATATGACCGTCTTTATTCTCCGTCGCGAGCTCCGCACTTTCATAACTTGGCCGCGTTCCGTCTTTGTACAGTCATGATAGATACTCAACGTACGGCCGCGGTACGGAAGATCTCAGCACTGATCGACGTGCGGCACACTGGTATCAGTCCAGCCTCACATCACGCACGGCAGCGGAAAGCCGCAGTGGGTACCTTTTCCAGTGTCCCACTGCGGTGCCCAAGATGGCGCAATCAGATTACCGGACTTCTCGCCGAGGAGCAGCACAACGGCGGCGATTATTGTCGCACAACACCGCGAAAATCATTCGAGCATCAGGCTTTGACGATGTGTGACGCCATGCAGTCGTGAGAGATAGATAAGAGTGATGTAGGTACTGCATACTGCATGCGCCATTTCCCCTGCATAATGCTAGTCTTCTGTACAATCGAACGCTCGTGACAATGCCACGCGCATGCAAGACGCGTGTGGCGCGAGAATCTCGGTGGTGGGTGGCGTGCGATTCCAGAACGCGAGGAAGACACGGCCGTCGGGCCATCCCGGGAAGGACTTAAATCAGCCACCCCTGCCAAAACGCATGCAGGTGCTCGCAGAGCCTCATCGTAGCGCCCCAACGTCCTGACGAGCCTGCCAATCGCAACCAACTCTACACGTGTTGTATATCTACGGAATGCCAGCGCTGGAACCCGTCTGCGAGCGCGTATGCCCGCTGTCGTCCGTCGACGAGCCCTCCTTCGGACGATTCCACGTCTTGATGTGTCCTGCAAAACGCTCTGGTCAGCACAGTCCTGGCACCGATCCACTCCGAGGATCCTTATCAGTGCGTATGAAGTTTTGCAACTCCCAACAGAAACACAACGCACTCGGCGAGCGGGTCCTACACGATGGCGGGTGTACCTGCCCTAGCGCGTGGCTGCGGCGAACAGGCCTTATCGCACAATTTTAGGGCAGAAACGTGCTTGGGAGGTTGGTAGGGAAAATTTCAAGATGATGAGCGGCAACTGACGAAAGAAAACGTACCGTTCTTGCACGATGTTATTATGCAATCTTCTTCAAAGGCCAACCATGTAAGAGGGTGCTCGTCGACGGACTTGGTCTGCGCACATTTAGCGATTTCTCTGTGACGTTGCTTTTGATCATCGACTCACCAACACCGGAGGCAGCATCGCGGTGCGTGCGCGAGGCTCAACCGGGTGCACAACCTCATCGTCATCGAGCGTGCTTCCTGTCGTTAGGTTGGAATTCGACCGCATGCGGCTGGCAGAACTCTCGGTTCGTGTGCGCTGGATATTGACGGCCGTTGAGGCTATGCTGTTCCGTGGTCGCAGTGATGCCGCTCGTGGTCGATGCAGCATGCCCACACTGAAATCCCACAACAACAATCTGGTGTCTTCGCCGACACTGCCTATCCGATAGTTGCGCTCATCACACCTCCAGGGATCGAACTGCACAGCTGTGACCCAGGAGTTGTGACCCTGACAGCGCGCTACCAGCATGCGGTCCTCCAGAGACCAGATCGAGACCAGGTCGTCTTGGCCACCTGTAACAATGTATCTGCCGTCAGGCGACCAGCACACGCACATCATGCCGCCGTAGTAGCTCGTGTAATGGTGAAGAAGCTTTTCCTGCAAGAAGTCAATGATTCTGAACGAACCATCCTCAGAGACAACAGCAAAGTGGCGGCGATCAGGCGAGAACTCGAAAGCGTTGATCTTGGAACTGGACACCTGCCAGTAAGATACTGGGTTGGCTTTCTGGTTCTTCGACTGAACAGACTTCTTGACCGTTAGCCTGGTCTTCCGCTCCATATCAGACATGCCCTCGTCAGGCGTCTGGTCTTCGGCAACGAAAGCCAGGTCCTCTTTCTCCTTGTCGTATACAATAAGACTGCCGTCCATGTGCGCAGCCATAAACAGAGTTTCGCTGTTTGGTATCCACCGGATGTCAGATACTGCGGTTGGGTTGATGATGCCGTTCTTGTTCAGGCGCGAGTACTTTTGCGACATAGGCTCGTACCAGATAATGTCGCCTGTCGAAAAGCCCATGACAATGTCAAGGTGATTAGGTCCCTTTGTGACCTGGTTGATGTCATGACATAATGCGTGGGCTTTCGTGAACAAGATCTTAGTCAAATGATCCTCCTTGTTGGGAGACGTCAAGTCCAGCCATTGCAGCGCGCGGTTGATGTTAGCGAATGCATAGATACCGTTGGCGTTGTGCTCTTGCAGTCGCTTGGTCAGGCCTTCGTGCGGGATAACTCTGGATACGAACGAGGAGTTGCTCTTGACGATGTTGTTCTTCGGTTTGTTCCTCTTGCTTGGATCCTTGGAGACCTTGCCATTCACTACGCTCAGAGCTGCATTGTCTGCGCCGAATACCGGTGTGCGGAGACCATCCAGCGGCGACGATACGAAGCCATTCGCGCCCTCTTTCGAATCAGCGTCACTGGTATGGCTGTTCGACTCGTGTTCGGCGATCGGGAAGACCTGCGACCGTGCGCTGGTTTTGGTGTCGAGTCGTGATAGCAGCGTTGTGGAGGGTCGACGGGGCGCAAGGGCGACTATCGACAGCTTTGTGCCTTGCGTGGGCGGCGATACTGTAGTCGCGAGCGGATTGGGATTGTGAACAGGGGCTTCGGACGGGTGCGGCGGCGGGGTGGCTAGATGGAGGTCGTCGCGCAATAGATAGGTGCCTGCCATGTCCGCGGTCAGCTTGAAGTCCAGCATGTGCACGACCGGTTGACATACCTTCTCCAACGACCAATTGATGCTCAGGTCCGGTGGGGTGGGTGATAATGTTGTTGGTCTCGATAAGCTGTCCTGGCGGCGCACCGGGATAGCCGCCAACAGGGTACCGAGGTGGTGGAGGTAGCACGCTGTCCAGGCGGTCAGTCAAGCTTCCTGCGCGCAGGTGGTGGCATGATAGCGGTAGTGCCGCTATTGGTGGACGCCCAGGGTATCACTTACAACATGGCTGCGGTGCAATGTACTATTAGTTAATCACAATGCAGCGCGAACAGACACAGGCATGACGAGGAGGGTGGGGCGATTATGTATATGTCGGAGTAAGTGGCCCCGTGTGCGTTTGGGACGGAGGATCGAGTCGCGGCGCAGGCGACCGAACCGTGGAGAATGCGGAGAGGAACAGCCTAGCATCGCATTGGGATGTGGCTTGCGGTGGGTGCTTGGGTGGTGGACCCGTGCGTAAGCTTTCACGGTATCGCTGCTAGCACTCGTGGTGAGGCCACTTTGTGAGGAGTTGCCCGCAAACTGACCACAAGCAAGCATGTCCGTTCACACTCCGGTAGCCTGGCAGCTGGCGCGAATGCGGGGGCAGCATTAAGGTTGTGATCGCCAAGACAACGTGGACGCGCTCGGTACTCACCTGTTGATCGAATCATTGCCCCAAGCTTCACCGATAGTCGTCTCAGCGCGTACCTGCATCAGTCGCCTTTATTTGGCTGCCTATTTCGCTCTTCGTGCTCTGCAGTCCAGCCTTGAGATGCAGTGAGCAGTGAACATGCTGAAGGATGGCAACTGGTATGCGAGCCCCCGGTCCATTTGTTGATGTTGCCGGTATGGCTGTGACTAATGGCGACCCCAGTCCGAATCTGTGTCTGCGGTGACGAGGGAGTCGGCAAGAGCTCCATCATCACCTCGCTCGTCAAGGATGTCTTTGTCACCGCCAAAATCCAATCTGTTCTTCCCCAGGTAACGCTGCCGCCCACGCTCGGAACGCCTGACAATGTCACGACCACCATTGTCGACACCTCCGCCTTGCCCCACGAACGACATGCTCTACGTAAGGAGCTGCGCAAATCGAACGTCATATTGCTCGTATACTCGGACCACTACAGCTATGAGAGGGTCGCGCTGTTCTGGATGCCCTACTTCCGCTCGCTGGGCGTGAACGTACCAGTGGTGTTGTGCGCAAACAAGGCCGACGTAGCCGCGAATGGCACAACGTCGCAGGTGGTGGCGGAGGAGATGCTACCCGTCATGAACGAGTTCAAAGAAATTGACTCGTGCATACGAACGAGCGCAAAAGAGCACGCAAACATCAACGAGGTCTTCTTCCTCTGCCAGAAGGCCGTCACCCACCCAATAGCGCCGCTTTACGATTCCAAGGAGAACGCACTGAAGCCTGCTGCCGTCTCTGCGCTTCGACGCGTGTTCCATCTCTGCGACTCGGACAAGGACGGGTACTGGAACGACCAGGAGATCCACGATTTCCAAATCAAGTGCTTCGAAAAGCCGCTTGGTGAGGACGATCTCGCCAACATCAAGAAGTCGATGGAGAGGTTTGCGCCTGGCGCTACCGATGAGAACGGAATGGACGAGAAGGGCTTCTTACTGCTCAATAAAATCTTTGCTGAGAAGGGCCGCCACGAAACAATCTGGATCATCTTGCGCAAGTTCCACTACACTGATAGTCTCAGTTTGCAGGATGCGTACCTACGGCCAAAGTTTGAGGTCGCGCAGTTCTCCTCGGCGGAACTCAGCCCAGCTGGTTATCGATTCTTCGTCGATCTTTTTCTGAAGTTTGACAAGGACAACGACGGCGGCCTGAATGACCGAGAACTCGCCAATCTGTTTGCAACTACGCCTGGGATCCCCACTTCATGGACCGACTCGGCATTCCCGTCATGCACAGTGCGCAATGACGCCGGCCATATCACGCTACAGGGCTGGCTGGCGCAGTGGAGCATGACTACATTCGAAGAACCAAAGACAACACTCGAGTACCTAGCATACCTTGGGTTTGAGAGCAACGACCGAAGTGGTACGACCAGTGCGTTGAAGCAGACGAAAGCCAGGAAGCGGAGGAACAGGCCTGCGCGGGTGGAGCGCAACGTCTTTCTATGCTACGTGCTAGGCTCGAGTGGCAGTGGAAAGAGCACGCTGCTGTCGTCGTTCCTGCAACGGCCGTTCACACAGACATACCACCCCACTATCAAGCCGCAGTCGGCCGTCAACAGTGTCGAGCTCAAGGGCGGGAAGCAATGCTACCTGATCATCGAGGAGCTGGGCGAGCTGGAGCCGGCGATCCTCGAGAACCAAGCCAAGCTCGACGCTTGTGACTTGCTGTGCTACACGTACGACTCGTCTGACCCCGACAGCTTTGCGCACATTGTCGATCTGCGCAAGAAGTACCCGCAGCTCGACGCGCTGCCTGCGGTGTATACAGCGCTGAAGGCAGACCAAGACAAGACGATGCAGCGATGCGAGCAGCAGCCTGACGGATACACGAGCGCGCTGCGCATGGCACCACCCCTGCATGTCAGTGCGACGTGGAGCAGCATCTCGGAGCTGTTTGTGCATGTAAGTCGGGCATGGTACCACGTGATGAGCAAGCTGACAAGCACCAGCTGGCCGAGTGTGCGACGCACCCGTCGACGGCGTTCCCGAAGAACGAAGACGAGGGTGGCTACGATAACATGAACCTGTACCTGGCGCTGGGTGCCGCGACGTGCGTGGTAGCGTCGGCCGTCTTTGTGTGGAAGCGAAACAGCGCGTCCTCGTGACCGAGGCAGACCACGGTGACGAGGCGAGACCACGGTGACGAGGCGAGACCACGGTGACGAGGCGAGAGACCACGCGGGAGTGAGAGCGGGAGCTGCGACTCGGGCGGTAGTAGATAATCAATAATGCACCAGTCGCTCTGCGCGCGGGCCGCGACAACACAGCGTTTCTGTACCACGGCGTGCTGGTGAGGCTTGAGGCGTGCGGCACGAGCGAGCGGGTTCGGCAGGGGTGTGGTGCGGTCGCTGGCACTCAGGCTAGTGCTGGCTTGCTGGGACCCTTCAGGCTAGCACCTCGCAGACGCTGGGACCTGGACATGGCGAGGGCTGCAGGCTCACGCTTCTTGTCTGCCCACGCACCACGCACCTCTGCCCGCCAGCGATGGTGTGCCCGACCGTCCTATTCTTCCCTCGCACGCCCGCCGCCTAGCACTCTCGGCTGCCTCCGTCGCCGCCCGCGGATGCCCTCGGTGTCCTGGTGCGCCCGCACTGCCCCCCGGCCCCCCGTGGTCCCAGTCGGAACGTCGCCGCATTCTTCGCGCAGCCATCATGGTGAGTTGCGCCCTCACGTCCCGCCCGCAGCCAGTGGGCGTGCCGCGGCGGGCGGTGAAACGCGTCGGCTGCGCTGTCGCGGCTGGCCCCCTTGCCGCTGCAGCCCCGGCCGCCGCGCCGTGTCTTGGGCCCCGACTGACTGTGCCAGGCGACCGACCGCGCCCGAGAGCTCGAGCGCGTGTACCAGATGCGCCGCGGCCACGTCCCCCACATCTCCATCAGCGATGACAACCACCACGTCACCGAGGCCATAGGCGACCTGTACGGCGGCGACAGCGACACCGACTCGCCCAAGCGCAGCTCGCGCCCGCTCAGCTTCCTGCCCGACTCCCTGAGCGAGAGCATCCACACCCCCTTCAATCCCTTCCCCGACATGGCCCCGCCCGCCCGCTCGCCCCTACGTCCGCAGCTGCACCCCGACCCCAGCCCGCACCCGCCCGCCAGCCCCAATGGCCCCTCCGCCGCGCCCGCCCACCGCAACCCCCAGCTCTCGCCGCCGCTGTCCCGCGCCGCCTCCGACACCGCCACCCAGCAGTTCCCCCTCAACGACCTCGACTACGAGTCGAGCCCCGCCGGCCTCGCCCAGGAGCTGAGCAACCTGCAGGCCATCCGCCGCATGTCCATGGACGTCCACAACGCCGACCCGGACCTGCCCTCGTTCCAGTCCTACAGCTCCGGCCCGGTCTCGCCGCCCGCCGTGTCCGACGACGAGGGCGAGCAGCTGTTCTGGGTCCCCGCCCGCCTGCACCCCGAGCTGGCCCCCAAGGAGTTCAAGACGTTCATCGAGGAAAAGGTCCACACCATCCGCCGCCGCTCGGGCGACCTGAGCTCCTCGCTGTCGCCCGACGGCTCGCTGGGGCGCCAGGACTCGGCCGGGGGGCTGCGCCGCAAGAAGTCGATGCTCTCGCGCCAGATCGACACCGGCTCTGGCTACAAGGACGGCGCCGAGCGCCTGGAGAGGAAGCGCTCGGGAACTCGCCATGACGACGACCTGTCCAACAACCTGCAGCAGCTGGAAAACATCGTCGAGGACCCGGCCGGCATCGTCAGACGCATGAGCACGTCCAGAAGCCCCACTCCCGAGTCCATCGAAGGTGCCGTGCCCATCATCCCCGGTGCTGTGGGGCCCGGCTTGGGCTCACTGAAACGATCGACTCGCACCACATACAGGCGAGGCAGTCTGCGCAGCCAGGGCCGAGGAGTGCCGCTCTCAAGACGCCTGGTCAGTCGTAACGCCGAAACAGACACAGAAGAGTCGCCAGCTACTTCGCCGACGCAGTCTGACGTGCCCGAGCTGCCCAAGCTTCCACAAATAAACCGAGTACAATCAGAGCCAATCAACGGCGCCTTCGAGCCGTCCAACTTCTCACGGCCGAACAGGAAGAATTCGTCAGTGGACGAAGAGCAGCGACCTGGCTCTGCTGAGTCTCAGCCTCGGCCCGGATCAGCGGGAGCCGAAGAGGAGCGTAAATCGCCGAAGCCAAGGGCGTTCCACTCGAGGATTGCGTCCAATGGCCGAACAAGCGCCCACCTGCCGGGCTACAACGCGCCTGCCCCCACCCTATCATCGCCAGTGCCGCAGATAATCGAGACCCCTCCGCCCCAAGAGCCAGAGCGCAAACAGCAATACCAGCTTCCTGAGCGTACAACCTCACGCCAGCCGCCCCCGCAGCAACAGCCTCCTAGACAGCCGCAGCCGCAGCAGCAGCCGCAGCCGCAGCCACCCACCCAGCACCAACCTAATGGACCTCGGGTCCAAGCTCAACCCCAACCTCCACCTCAGCAGCAACGACAGTCTCCTGTTAGCCGCCAGAACAAGCATGCCCAGGCTGCTCAAAACTCTCCAATCAAGCCGCAGCAGTCGCTTGACGATTTGACACAGCACCCCTCGCCCATTCCTGGCAATCACAGCACAAGGGTCGATAATCTTTCCATAATTCCAAGTCTTCCAGAAGAGAAGAAAGACAACAAGAAATTAAAGGAGAAGAAAGACGATGCTCCCAGGAAGACAAGTTGGGGCTGGCTGGTCGGCAACGACAAGAAGGAGAAAGAGAAGGAGGACCGAGAGAAGGAAATGGCGAAGAAAGTCAAGAACAAGCTCAGCAAGCCACAGGAGAAGGCTGATGACACACGACTTGACCTGTTGCAGTCTTCCATGCAAAATGGCCAACGTGGCCGGGAGAGTGTTGTCCTCGACCGCGAGAGCGTCAAGCTGGAGGAGGAGCGGAAGAAGGAAAGTAACAGGAAGGCGTCCAGCGATAAGAAAGAGAAGGAGCCTGGACTGCTCTCCTCCATCTTCGGCGGCGGTAAGAAGAAGAGCGAGAAAGAGTCGACTCACAAGAAGAACGCCTCGCGTGGATTGTCTCCCGAGCCACCGCCACGCGTCCTCAAACCCGACATCGACTACAACTGGACTCGGTTTTCCATCCTCGAGGAACGCGCAATCTACCGAATGGCCCACATCAAGCTTGCAAATCCTCGTCGAGAACTCTACTCCCAGGTCTTGCTCAGTAACTTCATGTACTCGTACCTTGCGAAGGTACAGCAGATGCACCCGCAGATACAAATCGGCAACTCGAAACAGGCCAAGCTCGCTGTAGCGCAGCAAAAGAAAGAGCAGCAGCAGCAGCAACAACAGCAACAGCAGCCACAAGCTCAGCAGCAGCAGCAACAACAGCAACAACAGCAACAGCAGCAGCAGCAGCAGCAGCCTGACGAGTTTTCACAGTATCAGCGATACCAGCAGGTAGGCGAGGACTCAGGCACGTGATCTGTGAACTCGGCTGACCAACCCAGCAACAGCAACAGCAGGAACAGTCCGAAAAGTCGAACGAGTGGCCCAGCGCCCACGGCCAACAGGAGAACGCCCAGCAGCAAGTCAACGGACAGCAACAGCAGCAGCAGAAGTACGGACAGAGTCCTCGTGACAGCCATCACTCGCAGCACAGCATGAACGGCGGAGGCTACAGCGTCTCGAACAGCTCAAACTACCTCGGACAGCCTGTTAAGCAGGGCCAGTCGGACTCTGATAGGAGTGGAGACGATGACATGTGGTAGATATCTAAGCATGGCCATCCATCTCGCTGCGTTTGCTGAGCATCACCTACTTTCTCGGCGGAGCGGACAGCATGGAGATTATGTCCGCAGATCGCACCTTTCCCTTAACCTGTATCATATCAATCCTCTTCTATTTGGCGCGCTAATTTTTATTACAACACTTGCATCTGCTTCTGTTTTCATACCAGGAGTATAGTAGGGCTGTAGCGGGGCGCAAACGGATGTATAGAGGGGAGGAATAAACGAACTGTACGGTTGTTCACGTAGGATGCACGTACGATCGGAACCGGCGTAGTTGTAGGACTTACGAGCTGCGCGGGCGTACCTGCATAGACGCATATACGACGAATGTAGTACCGAATCCTGGAACATCCTATTCAACCACAACCATGACCTCGAGCTCGCCTTGGTGGTGCGTCTAACACACTCCCGCCCCGCCGACTGATTCGATAAGAGCTTATCGGCCGTTCTTACCCCACATCGGTCTGACAACACGCGCAATGACATAGCTTACACCGACATTTCCTCTCATCAGACCCGCAGCACTCACGCACGTGCACCACAAACAAACAACCACATCATCGCCCCTCGCCCTGCGTAAAAAAAAAACCAACCCTCACCAGCTCTCTCCAACCCCTCCAAAATGACATCCTGCATCATCCCCCCCGAACCCCCCCTCTCCCCAACCTTCGAGCCCCACACAATCCCCTACGAAACAATCTCAACCCAAACCCTCATCGACACGCTGAAAATGAAGAAAAACATCGAGGGCGGCTACTACACCGAACTCGACCGCGACCCGCGCACCGTCCCCAACCCCTTCCAGGAGCACCCCTACGTGACCACCGCGCCCGCGCCGCTGAGCGGCGACAACGCCGTCCGGAACGCGAGCACAAGCATCTTGTACCTGCTCACGCCCCACGAGCCCCAGGGCCACTTCCACCGCAACGCGGGCCGCACCGTGCACACGCTCGTGCAGGGCCGCGGGCGCTACGTCGTGATCCACGCGGACGAGGAGGGGGGGCCGAAGCGCATCGAGACGTTTGTCGTGGGGCGGGATGTCGAGGCCGGCGAGCGCGTGGTGTGGGTTGTCGAGGGTGGGAAGTACAAGGCGAGTTTCCTGCTGGCGGAGGAGGGTGTTGATGAGTGGGAGGCAAGGGTGCTGGTTAGCGAGGTGAGTGGTGGCTTATGGAGGGAGGGGCTGGGCTGACGTGTGCAAGACTGTGGTGCCGGGGTTTGAGTATGCGGATCATGATTTCATGAGGGAAGGGGTGTTGGAGGAGCTGGTTGGGAGGGAACAGGCGGAGGAGTTGAAGTGGCTTGTGAGGAGGGAGTGAGTGATTGTGTGAGGGGAGGGGGTGGGGTCAGGGGCAAATCGCTTGATACGGGCTGAACGCTCATGACGCCGGACACACATCTACGGTCTCACTGCGGGTAATGCTCAAACAGGAACCCCGCAGCCATCTCCACGTTCCCATCCGTGGCGTTCAGCGCAGCCAGCGCTTCCTGCCGCGCAAACCCCAGCACCACCAGCTTCTGCACCTCGTCCTCGGGCCAGCTCGCCTGTGCCTGCGGCAGCCGCGTCACCATCTGCCTGATCTGCTCCGCCGTGACGCCCAGCGGCGGCCTGCTCGTGTGCGGATGGCTCGGGACCTCGGTGCGCAACACGCGGCCCAGCGCCTTGACCCAGCCCGCCTGCACCGTCTCGTTGTCCAGCTGCAGCTCCGCCACGTGCACGATATCCTCGTCGTGGTCGCCGCAATTGAAGTACTCCCAGCCCATGACGCCACCAAACCCCTGCCCCACGCTCTTGTACTTCTCGCGCAGCAGCGCGCACACCTCGCGCAGCTTCCGCACCGGCACATGCCCCGCGCCGTTTCCAGGGTTCGTCACAACGCCCAGCACCACGCGCTCGGGCTTCCACCCCGCGGCGACAATGGCGTCGTACCACGCGGTTGTCGCGGCGTCGCCCCAGCCGCAGTAGAACTGGGTATTGTACCACGCGATCTCGCGGCCGTAGACACTGCACTCGAGCTCCGGGTACGAGAAGCCGCTCAGATGGGGCAGGGTGGGGTGGAGGGGGTTGGGGCTTGGGCCGCTGGCGAGCATGGGGCGCGGGGGCCGTAGATGGGGGGGTATGTCCGGGTTGGGGATGAGAGCGGTAGCAACGGGAGCGAGGGTGATGAGGAACTGCGGCCCGAAGTCTGCGCGCAGGCGGGCGATGAGGCGGGTTGCTGTCGTGAGGGGGACTTGCTCTTCGATATCGAGGTCGAGACCGTCAAGCTTGTAAACGGAGATGACGGCGTGCAGAGGGGTGTAGTAAGCTTCGAACTGCCGTGGTTTAATTGTGGGTGTTGATATGTCGGGGGACACGCACGCTCTCGTCGTCGCCGCTGAGTCGTTCGAAGGAGCCTTTTGCTGCGCCGCCTAGCATGCCTAGCACCTTCACGCCGCTGCCCTGCAGCCACCCAACCTCACCCCATAGCTGGTCATACCGCTTGTCGTCTGGGCGGTGATCGTTAAGTGTGATGTTGCCCGGCCCGTCGTTCAGATGTATCGCAGCAACGATCACATGCGTGACGCCGGTGTTGTTGGTCAGCAATGGCAACAGCGAATTGCAGCTGCCCTGTGGGTCATGGATCGTCTGGTGGTAGACGATCAAGCGGGGGCCTGTCGACGGCGGGAGGAGCTTTGGCGCAGATGAAGTCATGTCGACCACATCCGACGACTGTCGAAGGAGACCGCAACGGCGTGTGGTTAGACGGGCCGTCCCCTTGACCCCCGCGTAGGGCTGAAGTGTGGGGGTGCATAACGTCATAGCGTGCAACACCAAGAAATCTCACGATGGGCGATCATCCTTACACAGAAATTGGGGGTTGCCTGAGTGGCTCACTCATTCAATCGGGTATTTGCGCAACTAATCGTTTTGTGCTGTCCGTGATCTGCAGCTCCATGATGCAGTCTAGTAAGATATAATGATCCAAACGCCAACACTGTTTCCTTCGCAGCATTATCCTCGTATTCAAGACATATCATAAGTACACACTGGTGTGAGGCAATTGCCTCTGCCTAACGCCAAATATGTTTCCATCGAATTGCGTAACCGTCATAGCATCCACCAGGGACATCAACCACCTCAGTGGTAGCCATTGCTGTAGCCGGCTGCCCCTGCGAAGTAAGGGTGAATTACGCACTGCTTCGCCGAGATGCGGCCAGCAGGGTCGTATACAAGAAGAGCGTCGAGCAGGTCGAGGCCTACATCGTCGAGGGTGGTGACAATCGACGCGATGTCTGTGCGGTTCCACTTGGGGAACGAAGGCTTGAAGTCGGGGAAGGATGTGACGCCGGGCCAGTCTTGCTCGCTGGGTGTGCCGAGAATGCTGCAACATGTCAGAAGGTGTATTTCACGCAAGGCACAATCACGTACCGGAAGATCTTGAAGATCTCGTCAATCTCAGAGTCACCGGGGAACAACGGCTTGCGCGTGCACATCTCAGCGAAGATGCAGCCAACCGACCACATGTCAACGCCTGTCGAGTACTGTCGGCCACCGAGCAGAATCTCTGGCGAGCGGTACCAGAGCGTTACGACCTGCATGTAGTGTCAGCCAAGACCCATTCAGCCGGTAATGTCCTTACCTCGTGGGTATATGTCCTCAACGGCACACCAAAGGCGCGGGCAAGACCAAAATCTGCCAACTTGAGATTGCGATCCTTGTCGACCAATAAGTTCTGCGGCTTCAGATCACGATGCAGAACACGGTGCGAATGGCAGTAGCGCACACCCTGGCACAGCTGCATCATGAACTTCTTGACCATGTTGGAGTCCATGGTCAGTTTCTGACCTGCCAGCCCAGAACCCTCGGGTAGGGCCTTGCCGCGTCCACCTTCGCTGACTGGCAGCGCCTCCATGTACTTCTTCAGATCGAGGTCGATGAACTCGAAGACGAGGTAGAGCTTGTGACCGTCGGCGTGCACAATGTTGAACAGGCGGACGATGTTCGGGTCGTTCATCTCCTTGAGCAGCGAAATCTCGCGGATGGCAGTCGAAGGCACGCCCTCATCCTCGGCTTCGAGACGGATCTTCTTGAGCGCGACGATGCGCTGGTCCTTGGTTGTGAGATCGCGGGCCTTGTACACGACTCCGTAGGTTCCTGGCGCTGTTAGCCGCGTAATTCTGAACGCAAGAGCGCTGCAATTGCGACTCACCCTCTCCCACCTTCTCCAGCTTCTGGTAGTTCTCCATAGCAACGGTAACGCGCAGAGGCTTTGGGACGGTAGGCGGTCACGCTCGTTTCGCAGACAATGAGTATCGAGTGTCGTGTATATGAGGCCGAGGCAGCCACGAGTCAAGACCACGGAGAGATCCAGACGATATTCAGGCCTGTGGGTTAGTAGATTGTCGTGCGTCGAGGTGGACAAGGCGGGGACAATGTTCAGATGTTATGCACGGGAGGAAAAGGGTGTAAACAGACACTAGACCGAGCAAGGGAAGGCGCTACAAGCCACCAACGCGACCCAGGGAAAACTGACACTTTCGCGTCGCTCCCTTTGTCATTTCACAGCAAGACAGGCTAAACGTTGACAACAAAGCTAAGATCTAGTATAAGATCGAAATAAGGTACGGCTGCGTGGTATACCCTGGTCGATCTACCACGCCAAATGGAGCACCTGGACCCCCATCAACGGCCCCCAGACGGTGTCAGGGATGTCTACAAAAGGTACCAGAAGATGAAGCCCAAACAATTGGACCAAGACCCCGACATTGTGGACCTGCCAAACAGCCTGCATACGTCAGCCAAGGAACAAGTTCGCATCGTCGAGGAGTGGAGTGGTCGCGACTTGACCGCTGCTTTCCGGGCATTTAGCGGTCAAGACGAGCAGCACGCAGCCTTGCCTGCAAGGATACCGGTGTATGAGCACGTAAACATGCCAGGTAAGGACCATCACACGATCTGGATGTTTTGTTTCGTATGTCTCATCCCAACGTTCGATTTCTACCATACTTCACTTCAACTCCAGCCTTCATCTTCCCCAGACCAAGAACCGCGATTTTCACACACACCATTCGACCTCTGGCCTGACGGTAAGCAGGCCTCCACATCGTTCCTGACCTTCTCCCCCCCTCAATCCAAACCCTCCTCCTCTCGCGCCTTCTCCACCGCGACCTCTCCAACCCAGCACACCTCACCAACATCCACACGCACTACACCCTGTCCTACCCGCCCTCCCAATCCTCTTTCTTCTCGCACTCCCCAACCAGTACATCCCCCATCGCCACCCCCCTGGACCCCGCGGTCCACAAACCACTCTCGGTACCGCAGCTTCTGAACAAGAAAATGCGCTGGACCACCCTGGGCGGCCAGTACGACTGGACCAAGAAACGGTACCCGCCGACCGCGCCGCCGCCGTTTCCCGCGGACATCAAGGCCTTGTTGGAAGGCATCTGGACGCGCACGCGCGCCGAGGCGGCGATCGTGAATCTCTACTCTCCTGGGGATACGCTGAGCGTGCACCGCGACGTCGCGGAGGCGAGTCCGCACGGGCTGGTGTCGGTGTCTCTGGGGTGCGATGCTGTGTTCGTTATCGGCACGTCCTCTCAAGCACCGGGAGACGGGGTCGAGGAGAAGATCGTCACACTCCGGCTGCGGAGCGGCAGCGCGGTGTACATGTCAGGCCCGAGTCGGTTTGCGTGGCACGGCGTGCCGCAGATTGTCAAGGGCACGTGTCCGGAGTATCTGGCTGGGTGGCCGGCGGGGGAGGGGGGGTTCGAGGCGTGGGATGGCTGGATGGGCGGGAAGAGGGTGAATTTGAATGTGCGGCAGATGTGGGATTGAGATATCGCTGCATCGGGGTATAGAAGAGAATATCTTCAGCTCTTCTATCTCGCCTTGTTGTACCATGGACGACGCTCAGTACATATCCACAACCCCGTGACGTCACCGCCTCCTACGGACACATCTCACACCTCACCACATAACAGACATCGCCGGTCTGCGTCCAGAGTCCACCAAATACTCTCCCCCAAATCTGAATATTCTATCTGAAACACTACAGTCCTTCCCGAACGGGCAACTCAAATAAGGTTGCCATCCAACGCAGCACTAAAAGGCTTGTCTCAAAGCGCAAATCCGCGCGGGAATAACGGTGCGCCTGATGAAACATCACCAACACCGGTGCTTCAATACTCCGTAGCATCATTCGAAATGCCTCGATTACTGTACGTGCGAGCGTGCGGAATATGGGCATGCGATTTCACTTTTAGTCTATGGTGTAATCCGTCAACATATGCACTCCCTACATAGCCAGTCAACCCCCTCGTCCCCCGCGACCGTCCGCGTGCGGACTTCTTTTGGTGATTTAAGCAGTGGGGTCGGTGATGAGTTTGGTGATCTTGCCGATGGCGATGGTCTGACCCTGATCTCTGTTCGCTTGTCAGCTGCTGCTTCTCTCTTATATATATCAGCGCGACGACGTACCTTAGTGTGAAGCGACCCAGTTGGGGGTAATCTTCGAAGCGCTCGACACAAATCGAGCCTGCTGTGCCCGTGACCTCGACTCTGGCGATGATGCTCATGCCCTTTGTGGCGAAACCAGGCGCCTTCTTGGACTTGCGGCCAGTGCCCTTTTCGAGCTTGTGCAGCAGCGCCGAGATGGTGACTTCTTCCTGTGCAGCGTGGACGTGCAGCACGCAGTTGAAGCCGGCTGTGAAGATGGACTTGATATCCAGCAGCACAATCTGTGCCTCAAATGTGGAGACACAGTTGACGGGTCGCTTTGGCGAGCAGAGAACGTAGCCGGGCAGGATGTCTTCCTCTTCGACACCGCGGAGACGGATGCGGACCTGATCACCGCATGTGGCACCGGGGATCTCGTCTTCTTGCTCTCCGTACAGAGCAGAGATGTGGATCAGGTCCTTGTTGGGCATCATAAGGTACTTTTGCTCTTTCTTGATGATTCCGGACTCAATCTTGCCTTCGATCATGGTACCCATATCCTTGTACTTGGCTGCGATGGGCATCATGAAGGGTGCGTTGATCTTACGCTCCAATGCTTGCATGTCGTCCAGGTACTCGAGGAGAGACGGGCCATCATACCAGGGAGCCTTCTCCTTTGGTACACGGTCCTTGATACCAGTGAACGTCTGTGCACTCACGGGCATCATGGAGATGTCGGTCTTGGGGTTGTATCCAAGGCCCTTGAGGAAGAGAACAACCTTGCTAGTGCACTCCTTGAAGCGGGCCTCAGACCACTCGACAGTGGGGTCGTCCATCTTGTTGACCACGATGATCAGCTTGTTAACACCTTGTGTCTTAGCCAACATGGCGTGCTCTCGTGTCTGACCGCCCTTCTCGAAACCAGTCTCGTACTCGCCCTTACGCGCTGAAATGACAAGGAGACCGACATCTGCTTGCGATGCTCCACCAATCATGTTGGGAACGTAGGTTTTGTGGCCAGGAGCATCCAGGATGGAGTAGCGACGCTTCTCGGTCTCGAAGAACCCACGACCAACTTCGATGGTCTTACCCTGCTGTCGCTCCTCCTTGTTCAAGTCGAGTGCCCACGAGATGTACCATGTCTCACGACCGGCGTCCTTGGCTTCGCGCTTGTACTTGTCGAGTGTTCGCTCGTCGACCATGCCGGTAGAAATGAGGATACTGCCTCCAAGTGTGGACTTTCCGGCATCGACGTGGCCCAAGAAGATGATGTTGACGTGCTCTTTTCCGTAGATCTCAGCAAGAGTGGCCTCATCGACGACCTCCTCCACCTCCTTCTCAATATCGGCAGCCTTCTGGATGACCTTGTCCTTTGCTGTGGGTGTGGGACTGCTACGTCCGGATGCGGGCGTTGGTGATGTGCGGCCAGAGCTTGCGGGTGTGGCCTTGGTGGGTTCGCCAGTCTTTTCGATGGCCTGCTTAGCAGCAACCTTAGCACCAGCCTCTGGTGCGGTCTTGTCCTGGGTCTCCTTGATCGACTTCTCAGCGGCGGGTGCGCCTCCGAGAGAAAGGACCTTAGTACCGCCGACCTTCTCGGTCTTGGGCGCAGCGGTATCTGCTGCGCTGAGGGAGAGGGTCTTGGGCTTCGGCGCATCGCCACCGATAGAGAGGACCTTGGCCTTGGGCGCTGCTTCCTTCTTAGGCTCGTCAACCTCGCCACGCTTGGCAATCTTTACAGGTGCCTGCTGCTGCGACTGTTGGTAGTTTTGCTGGTATCCCTGCTGCTGCCCGTATCCGCCCTGCTGCTGTCCGTAGTTGGGGTAGCCACCCTGCTGTTGCCCCTGGTTGTAGTTGGGGTAACCGCCCTGCTGCTGCTGCTGGTAGCCGCCGTACTGGCCGCCGTACTGCTGCTGCTGGTTGTATCCTCCATACTGCTGGTATTGCCCGTAGCCCTGCTGCTGGTACTGGTTGTAGGCCTGGCCGGGGACGAACGAGTTTGCGCCGGGGGTGAAGGAGGCTGCGCCGGGAACAAAGGCCTGGGGCTGCTGGGCCTGCTGGTTAAGGTTCATGCCGCCCGTCTGCTGCGCGAGCCGCTCCTCCTCCTCTTCCCAGTTCTCAGCCATGATGTGTGCGGGGCGCTGTGCGATCGCTAGGCGAGTCGGGATTTCGAGATTCGAATATTTCGAGGTGCGTCCGTACAGTTGTTGCAGGCCCTAGATCGCGACTTGAGTCTTTATGTGTGAGACCGCTGGGGCGTCGTGGTAGCGAAAAGTAGAAAAGTGCAAGCGGGCCGCTGCTGCCCATTCGACTGTGGCGGGGCATTACCCAAAATCCACCAAAGATCGCTGCCTGACGCCCATTGGCCGGGGGTTCCCCAGCAA
Source organism: Boeremia lycopersici (assembly GCA_022609225.1). NCBI lineage: Eukaryota > Fungi > Ascomycota > Dothideomycetes > Pleosporales > Didymellaceae > Boeremia > Boeremia lycopersici. Next base: position 66,583 of record JAGKPY010000114.1, read on the forward strand.
CAGTCAACGAGACTCACGCGCAAACATGCTCCAACGCCACTCTCGCTCGCTCTTGCAACCTGACTTGGTTTCTGCTATCCTTCGTCTAGCTACCAACTTCCGTACAATGACGTGGGTCGTTCTTTCCTTCTAAGCGCTCGATACCCTGCATCCACAGCCCAATATGGAGGTGCTACTAGCAAAGGTGAGTCCCCTTGACTCTAACCACAGTCACGAGCAGTCATACGCCCACTTTGCACGAATCAAAGACCATGTCTGACGCCTTACAAGGTCACCCAACAGGCTATGAGCTATGCCATCCGCAGTGGCATTGCAATCACAAGCACATACGCCATCAAACAATGTGGCCGATTGATGAAAACAGTCGATGGCCAGGAAAAGCAAGAGCTCGCAGCGTTGCAGTTGCGGCTCGACTCGAAGATCCAGGTGAGTCTCCAGGCTGCAGAAGGTGCATTGTGCTAACGCGAAGCAGATTATTTCACCGGCAATTGACATGATCGAGCTTATCTCAGCACGAGGAAACACTACGCTTGAATCCGCAGTCACATTAACCAAGTCTCTACGTTGGGATATTCAATCCCTCGGCAGCCGTGTAGAGAAGGCTGTTGTTGAGGAGCAGCTCTCTAGGAGGGGCAGTTCGAGAGCAAAGTCGCGAGCTCAGAACGACTTCGAGCTGAAGATGATCATCGCAGACATGAAGCAGCTCCTCAACCGAATCGAAGATGCAGTACCGCTGATCAACCTTGCTATCACAACTTCAGGTGTGAGCTTGTCGACTAATCTGCCCCCGACTGTCTCTCCATCACGACTGCTGCAAGCCAGCACTTTCCTGACTGCTGGAGACTCGCACTACTGTATGTCGAAGCCCCGGGCTCAGCAGATTGGCCCAACCTTCACACTCTCCATGTACATGTTGTTCTCTGGCTATGCAGTCCCTTCTCGCGAGGAGCTGCTTCGGCAACGCGACACAACGTGGAAAGAAGTCATGCACAAAGCACGAGTGACGATGTTGAGGGTTCCACTGGAAAACGTCTATGATTACCCAGTTCCGTTTGGTACCAGAAGCAGCAAGGGTGATGAAGGCAATCATCGCCACATCCCATCCGAGGGTGCGCTGCACGAGTACGCATACCAGCTGTTGATAGTCGAAGACTTAGATGACGGCCGTCTGCACACCTTTGAAGATGACGAACCTCAGTCTGGACCATATGATGGTATTGCACAGGCTGGCGTTCGAGAGATCATACCCATTCATGAGATATCAAAGATCTTCTATGCAGACACGGGCAAGATTCTCAACATTGGCGGTGACGGTGAGGCGAACAACCCAATACTGTTGCTGAAACGAGACATCGACGCGCCACCTCCACGCCGGATGATGGAGCAAGAGCCCACGGACGCAGGATATGAGTCCGATGACTCGCACACAGTAGGCGAAGACGACGAGGATCAGTCCGAACTGGACGCCCAATTCCGCCGCGAGTCAACCGCCGATCTTGCAGCGAAAGAAGAAGAGCAAGCAGAAACTCCGACATACCCGTGGCGTCTCCCACCGACCCTGGACCTGGAGTGGATGGCATTCGAAGTCTACCAAGAGGAGCCGGATTCGGACTCCGACCTCGACGACACTGAAGACACCGCCCTCGGCACTCCCTCCGCAGACTCCAGTCTCATCTCAAGCCTCTCCAGCCTCAGCATTGCCCCCCCAACACCACCCCCTCAATCCCGCCAACTCATCCCCTCCCCCGAGAAATCAACTATACCAACGCAATCAACCCACCGACCAACACCCCCGTCGACCCTCCCCCCAATAAAAACCTCCCTCTCCATGCTCGAAATGCTGATCCGTCTCACCGCTCTCCAGCAATTCCAGCAATCCTCCCACCTCGCCATCCCCGACGAGTTCCTAACCTTCTTCCTCTCGGAGAGCAGTACTGTGGGCGCTGGTGGCGACGCCGACGTGCGCCGCCGCGTACGCCGCGATGCGCGCGAGCGTGTCGGGTTCGATCCGTATGATGAGAGTCCCGTCAAGCGGAGGGGGGAGGCGTATCAGGCGCAGACTAGGCATGCGATGCGCGAGGGCTGGGGCGAGGAAAGTGATGGGAGTGTGGCGTATGATTATGTAGGGTATCCGACAGGGAGCTCGCCGGCGTCGAGAGGCGCGGGGTCGCCGGTGTCCAGGGCGAGGGTGTCGGAGTCGGTGAGGTCGGAATCGGTGAGGTCGGAGTCGAGGACGGAGTCGGCGCGCAGCAGGTCCGTAGTCGATGTGTCGTCGTTGGGCAGGATGGGCGAGGCGCTGAGTAGTCCCAGTCCGTTGCTTAGAAGGGCGACGACGCAGACGCAGATCCAGACTGGGGCGCGGTTGAGACAGCCCAGGTTTGCGCCGCCGCGGACGCCGCCTGGTAATTAGGCGAGATGTGTGGAGAGGGACAGGAGTATGTGATGATGGATATAGAGAAGGAGGGTTGGATGGAGAGATGAGCATTTCGGACGGGAGTCTGTTTTCACATCGGCATTAGCGCAGCATGGCATGGCATACACAGTGAGCGAGCAAGCAAACAGCACACCATCATTGACCACTCGATCGATCCCCCAGCCAATAAAAGTGCCAACTCTGATAGCCCTGGACAGCTACCAGCCAATACGCCAATACGCCCCTCGATCCATCCCCAACCCACCGCCTACTCCCAGTCATCATCATCGCTCTCCTCCTCCACCTTCTTCGCCTCGGCCGCCTTCGCCTTCGGACTCCCCGGCGCCCGACTCGGCGCCCGACTTGTCGCTCCACTGACTACATCGTACGAGGCGTCGCTGTCGGCCACGCTCTTCTCGTCGTTGGAGCGGCGTGGTTGTGCGGGCTTCAGCGAGTCGGAGTCGGCGTCGGCGGGTTTGATGGTGGTCTGGCTCTTGGCGAGATCGGGGGTGGAGGCTGGGTTCGGGGCTGCGGCAGCAGGGGCGGCGGCGGGGGCAGTAGGGGCGACAGCGGGAGCGGGATTGGCAGCTGTCTTCGCTGGAGCTTCTTTGTCGTCGTCGTCGTCGTCGTCGTCGTCGTCGGAACCGGAGGACCATGCTACTTCTTCGTCGGCGGCGGCGGGCGCGGAGGCTGTGTTTTGTTAGTGGAGATGAGAGACGGTGGGCTGGAGGCGCACCTTTCAGCAGTTCGCGGCGGCGCTGCTCCTCGCTCTCGATGACGTGGCGCAGGAAGTAGTATCTGCACCAGAAGGTTGGGTAGTCTACTTTCTCGGGGACGACCTTCTCCATAGCGCTGCGCAGCTCGTCGTGCTTCTCGAGATCCTTTGCAATGGCATCTGTCTTCTTCTCCGCGTCGAACGTCTTCTTCCACTCGTCCCACTGCGGGCTCGCAGGGTCCTTGAGGAACGAGTCAAGAGTCGAGTGGATGACGTGCAGCTGGGCGTCGAAGCGGGTGGCGTGGACGACCTTCTTGCCGCTGCTGTCCTTGGACTCGAAGAGCACGGTGCCGTCCTTCTCGGCCTGCGAGCCGGACGCCGGGGGTGCGATGCTGACGGCCTCGCTGAGGAAGGTGCGCATGTTGGCGCCGAACTTGAGGAGGGCTTCGTCGGCGGCGTCTTCGGCTTTCTGCAGCTCTTTGAGGCGCTTTGTGGCGTTGAAGCGGAACAGCGACACGATGCCCTGGGCTTCCTTGACAATGTCGGCGGTGAGCGACTCGGGGCGGTCGGGGTGGGGGGTCATGTCCTCCCTGTCTGCGTCCTGCTCAACCGGTGTGTCCTTTGCTGCGACGGGGGCCGTCGCGTCGCCCGCTTGCACGGAGAGGTTGCGCGCATGGCTGATGAGGTTCGAGACGCCCGTGGTGGCTTCCTTGTATTGTTTGCTTGTCGTCGCCGTGTCATAGTACTGCTCGCCCTGATGCCGCAGTTAGAGACGGCGTGACAGTGTGCGCAGCAGCCGAGACTCACCTGCTTCTTCGCCGTCTGCCAGAAGCCGCCTATCCGCGCCGCCCACGGGCTGCTCGATATGGCCTTGTAGGCTTCCTGGACCTCGGAGTTGAAGTTGCCGGGCGGCGCGTCGGAGCTGCTCTCGCCAGCCGGCTTCTTGGCCTGATCCTGGGGGTAGCTCTCTTCCTGGATGTGGTCGTACGCAGAATCCATGCTGTGTGCAGTGTGTCAGGCGTGCGAGGGGTGGTGCGAGAGCTAGCATTGCCTGCGGAGGTCCCGCATTGACGCGGACCCTGCATGAGCTCCGCAACCAGCAATTTAGCGCAAGGCATGCGCTCAGATCATGTCACACAGACTGGACAGACAGCCATCTTGCATTCGGTGGCCTAAAGCGACACTCCTGCTTTGTATGTACGGCTAACTGCGCTCCTGGTATTGGGCGGTTCCACTGAGCTTGCCTGTGCCGTGCTCCCACAGTTAGCGTTGCTCTTGCTCCAATTCGCGAGGCGTGCCTGCTACGACGAGACACACTGACGAACCATGTCTAACTCTCGTTTTCCTATCTTCCATCCTGACCTCCTCCGCACTCTCACCTCCTCTTCTTGCCCACCACTGTCTCGAACCCGTCCTCGTCAATCTTCGGCTCTGGCTTTGGCTCCCTCGGCCGCGCAGCTACCAACGCCGGCGCATCGTCCATGTCAACATCATCGTCCTCGCTCTCCTCATCCACGCTATCCCATTCTGCCTCCTGGTTGCTCTCCCTCACATTGACATCCCCCGTTGCCACCTCCTTGCCCTGCCTGCTCTCCCACTTCTTCTGCAGCGCATCGACCGTCGCTGTGTTTCCCTCGGCTATCTCCAACCGTATGGCCATAATGTTGCGCGCAACCTCAACCTCGGTCTCGTCCTCGACGCGGCAACCGTATTCGTCTTCAAGGACTTGAAGCAGCATGACTTCGACATCTTCGACGTCGGTGAGCGGCTCGTTGGCGAAGAGTTCGCTGATTTGGCCAGCAAGCCAGTCGCGCTTGTCAGACGAGTCGGGTCCGCCCCATTGGTTCTTCACCGCGACGGTGAGCGTGGTCCAGTTGAAGAGGCATTGCCAGATTCCGAGGTCGAACTTGTCCTGCAACTCCGCTGATAATCGTTAGTAATTTGGCGGGTAGATGAGCGCATAGACATACCAGGGATTGTTGTTGCTGCTGTGGGCGCAGACATCGTGTGTGATGCGGTAAATGATATCCGGTGTTTTTGACTTCTCAGCGCCTGCGTCACAAAAGTTCGTGGAGGGGAGGGACGGTATCGATAAGGACGACGCGCTAATGACTCGACGCGACAAACCCCGCGGGCAAGCCGGCGCTACAGCACACTTCGTGTCGCGGTAACAGATCATAATCATATAGACAGTCTGTCTCCTGCAGCTTTCAGCAGGCTGCTCATCGCACACGATGGAAACCACAGCAGGAACTGTCTTGACTAGGATTCAAAGCTCAGCGGAGACGTGCAGCGACGACTCTACTATACATCTCTGGCCAGCCTCACTAATACTAAAACAACTTTCACCGAATGGCCAGACTTCCCGCAACGATTGGCATCATGTCTCTTGCGTCAACTTTGACAGCGGCGTCGAAGAGGGCATGGCCTTCTGGCTGCTGAGGTCATGCATGATTGGTCTCGGAAGCGCGATCATGCATGCACGCCTGATGGGACTAAGCCGTACAATGACTGCAGCCTTCTCCATCTCTATACCCCAACTTTATAGTTTTCCACCGTCACCGAATATCCAGGGATCTTAATCCCTCACCAGCATATTAGGTACTCATCATGAGCCGTGTTTCACCACTCAATGCTGACATTGATAGCTTGATACAGAAGATGAGCTCGCCACCTGATGATGATATCTTTGACAGCGACTTTCTGTCCTATTTTGACGATTTTGAAAACTGCGGGTTTCAGCCTACAATTCTTGAATCTGATCCAACGACCAACCGCACAGATCGCAGCGGAGCGCCAGAAACACATGCACACGAGTGTGACCAGCGCAATTGCCAAGCCATAGCAAGAAGCGGCACAGGCTATGCGGGAGAATGGAATGTTTCTCTGCATGATATTTTGTTCCGGGAGCAGCTCACGAAGAGTGCTGTCGAGTCAATTGCAAAATACCTCGGCTATCTGAAATTCCCATCAGCCTGGTGTTCGAATCCGAAACTGTTTTATGTTTTGCACAAGGCGAACCGTCTGAATCAACTCTCAGGAATACTAGAGAATGGTGTTACTGATCTATGGCTGCCTATCCCCAAACGTCTTGTCCGCAGATGGTTCAATGAAGCCGAGACGAGAGTATTCATCAGACATCAAGAAAACATTATTGATGAAGTTCTTCCAGCAAAACTGCAAGGACAGCACTTCACGCTCGACAGTCTGGACCAGCTTAACTTTCCCAGATTGAAGTTTCTTGGCGCCGGAGGCTTCGGTGAGGTTCATCAAGTCCAGAATTGTCAGAGTGGTCAAGCGTACGCTTGCAAGACCATGGCAAGGCCAGTGAGACATGACGCTCACTTGGTCTTGATGAATAACTTCAAACGAGAGGTCATGGGTATGCGTCGGGTTCACCACCACCATTGTGTCGATCTGGTGGCATCATGTACCGATTTAGACTCTGTGACCATACTGTCTTCTCCAGTCGCTGATATGGATCTGTCGGAACTCTTGAACTCAGATCTCGGACCCTCTCAGCTAGAGATTCTGACGCACGCGATTGGGTGCATTACATCCGCGCTTGCATATTTGCACAGTCTCAATATTAGGTCAGAGATGCTTTGCGTATTTTGGCTCATTAGCTCACATACAGAAGGCACGACGACTTGAAGCCAAACAATATCCTCATACATGGAACGAACATTCTTTTGACCGACTTTGGATTTTGGTAAGAGAGACCATCTTGAGCGAAGGATATGAACACTGACGTGGCGTGTTATAGCCTAGACTCATCTGATACTGGTGTTAGTACCACGACAGGGCCACCATCTCATTCAACCAGGAGATACTCTGCGCCAGAGGTCTTCGATCACGGTGAAAGAAGTCGATTGACCGACATTTGGAGTCTAGGCTGTGTCCTCGCTGACATCGTCTCGCGTCTACTTGGCCACAAGCTCGATACGATGAAGGAGTACTGGCTCTCGCAAGGGTCCAAATACGATAGTTACGCTGAAAATCAGGTTGCCACGAAATCCTGGCATTCTAAACTTCTCAAAGATGCAGCAGACCGTAGGAATTCTGAACTCCTGCAAGATGCAACAGACCGTAGGTGGCGCTCGATAATCCATCTCATTTGGGACGAACTCCTCGAAAGAGACAGACTAGCAAGATCAAGCGCAGAGCAAGTGCTTGCTTTTCTGAGTGAAATGAGATCACCAAGCCAGGATAGGCTCTGGATCGGTACGTGTTGTCGAGCACCACAGAAAACCAAACAGCCAGCACCTCACTCTGTAGACACCCCCGTTCGGTTGGCCACCCACTTCCACAACTCATTGGACGAGGTGTTAGGACTCGCCCCGACCAAGTAACAGTAGACTCATACAACGGATGTGCACTCAAAGGCGGATTTTCGCAAACAATGTTTGGAAAGACACCTGGCCGGGGAATCGACATCGCGGCCCTCGTCCGTGTATGTAACCGAACAGTCTTGGAAACCCAGCAGAGCGCTCACGGCATCGGCACGTAGCCGCAATAGAGAGTCGCGCTGGGCTGTCAGGACTGCTGATTATGAGTCACGGCGAGACACTGATCTTCTGGCAACGTCTCGAGTGGGGGCGCGGAGATCATGGCATGTCGGATTGATCTTAGGATCAGTGATATGTTAGCCATGAAGGCTAACAGGTAGAGGGAAAAGGGTCTGATAGGTTTTACTTGCCGGAGGACCAGACCAAGTCCGTCATGGTTAGTCCTCTAGCTGCGGAGTTACGATGCCTGCGTGAGGGATCAGCATGAACGTCACGTAAATGTTAAAAGATCATACCATCTCTATCCAAAACATGCATTCATTTTCATATCCATATCGTAACTATCGTAAGATGCTAGAAAAGCGTGGGTCAAGACTGTGCTAACGATGTACCGAAAGCCCAAGCAGTAGCAAAAGTGTACTGTGGAGCGAAATCAAAACGCCGCCCCACCTTGTCGAACCAATTTCTATCCCAAGTCCATCTCGGTCCCGTCTCCATCCCTTTCCTCCTCTTCGATCATCGTGTTCAATCGGGACAACATTTACTCGGCAATCACGCTGACGGCTCCAATCTCACCGACCATGTAGCCCTCAGCATCAGCGCCGACTGCCGCGCCAGCGAATCCAGCACAGCTCAGCACCAGCGTCAGGTCCTGGCTGGCACCCTCGGGTCCGGAACCAGCAGTGAACAGCTCACTGCGCTCGGCCCAGGTGGTCTCGGGCCTAGCAGTGAAAACGGCGTTGTTGCCGATCGTGAACTGCACGGTGCATCCGCTCCTGACATTTGCTTGTCGCGTCAAGCCGCTGAGCTCGTACTGTGTGCCTGGGCAGAGCGTCAGGGGCTGGGAGACCTGGACGGTTTGGCCGGGAAACGCAGAGCGGAAGCGCGCGATGGTTGTGCCGGGGGTGACTTCGACCGAGTCCACGGAGATGGTTGGATCGAACTGGCTGATGAACCAGCCCTCGGTGCTAGAGTCTGGTTGGATGTTTAGGGTGGGCGAGAGGACAAGATTGTTGCTGTCGCTGCAGGCAGCGTCGATCTGGTCTTGCGTCGCGAGAGTACCAGAGCGGCGGAAGCGGGACAGCGGCGTGGCAGTGGCGCCGCTGTCAATGTCTGAGGTGGAAGATGCAGCAACCTCAGACGCGACGCTTGATGCAGCGCTCAGAATCTCAGAAACTACAGGTGCTACTTCAGTCGAGATCGAACTGACTTCAGTGGAGGTCGGAGCAGCGTCAGTTGCGGTCAAGCTCTCAATCGCCGATACAAGGCTCTCTACGACGGAAGGCAGCGCGACTACTTCTGTAGGCAAGGTTACGTTACCACCCGTCGGTAGGGTCCCATTAAGGCCAGTTGGGGCTGCCTCGGATGAAATACAGAGAGACGCGACAATCGGAATTGTCTCGACAGAGTAGGTAGTAATGATGACCTCCCTCGTGATGAAAGAGAATTCGGTCGGACTGGGACAGGCTTCTGTGATCGGCGCAGTTGGTCCCGAAGGAAGTGTAGAGTTACCTGTAGGGAACGGAGGCAGGGTAGTCGTCTCGTTTGATGAAGTGAGGGTGCTCGTAGGACGAGAGAAGGTTCCAGTGCGATTACGATCAGTTGTTAACCCGGTAAATATAGACGACGTAGAGTTCAGCGAGATTGGTGGCAGAGTGACTGAAGCGGAAGGCGCTGTCGTGGAGTTTGTAGGATAATCGGGTGTCTGGACTGGAATTGAGGTATTCCCAGTGGATGAAGGAGGGAAGATAGTGGAGAGATTGCCCACCGAGAAGGACGAAACAGTCGAGTAATCGATTGACACGAGCGACTCGCTGGTGGTGCTGCCGGTTGGAGTTGGGAGCGGCGCTGTCGTGCTGTCGAAGGGGCGAGTTGTTGGGGGGATTAGCGTAACATTGCCACTAGGAACAATGAGGGTAGTATTTGAGGTTATCGTGAGAGTAAGTGCAGAAAATGACTCAGAAGCGTCAGGGGTTGGCGTTGTCTCAGGAACCACAACAGTAGAACTCAGTACAGAAGATTCAGCGCTCAGAGGAAGTGTCAGTGTAGAGGTTGTGTTTCCGGGAACGGAACTGGAGGGTGTGAAGGCGCCAGTGCGAGTGCCAGTGCCAGTGGAGCCAGTGAAAAAGAACGAGGTCTCGTTGGCCGGGGCAGTGGAAGTGGGGCCGGTGGACAGCGGCACAGTGAGCGTCAGCGTCGTGTTCATACTCGGGGTCTCGACGGTAGTGGACGAGTTTACCGTAAGTGTAACGGGGCCGGTAGATGCTACTGTTGTACGAGTGCGACTGTAGCTACCATTGCGGTCGTTGGTGTCAGTTGTGATAGTAAAGCCAGATGTGGTAGAGTTGGCAGATGCCGGCGGGATGACACCAAACGAACCAGTAGAGGTCGTGAACGCTGTTCCAGACGCGGCAGTGAAGTTACCACCACCACCAGTCTCAAAGGCCGAAAACCCGTCGGTTGGCTCGGTTGGCTCGGGGCCAGGCAGCGTAGAGTTCACGGGCAGGGTGGTCACGGGAGGAATGACACCGCTCAGTCCAGTGCTGTTTGCTGTGGCAGTGCCAGACTCGACTGTGAAATTTCCGTTTCCAGCTGTAGACGTGACAACCTCAGTAATAATTGTAGGTGAGACTATGCCCTGGCTGCCGGTTGAGTTGAGGGTGACAATCGACGTAAAGGTGGCAGTAGAGCCAATGCCAGAGAACGTGCTGTTTGGAATCTCAACCACAAGTGTCTCGGACGAAACAGCAGTAATCACAGTTGGTGTCTCAACGCCACCAGCCCCAGTCGATGTGATGGTCAGGATCTCGCTCGAGACGACAACAATGGTGCTCGTCTTAGGAGGACCGTAGACTCCTGACGTATCCCACTCCTCTTCTGAAGGAGTAGATACGGGTGATGACGACGGTGAAATGACTCCGCCGCCGCTGTTTGACGATGCAGTGGCCTCCGAACCGCTGACAGTAAAGGTAACTGCGCTAGAAGACACAATGGTCTCCAAGATTGGAGTCTCGCTTGGAGAAACGACGCCATCGGTTCCAGTCGAAAGGAAGGTAGAGTTTGCGCCAGAAATTGTCAGTGTTGTAGCAGTGGAAGACACAACGACCTCCTCGTCAGAAGAGCCGCTCAGAGACGGAGAGGCGCTCGGAGAGATAACACCCTCGGCTTCTGTGGAGAAGAAAGTCGTAAATACTTCAATAACGGTCACGTTGCCCTGGCCTCCAGAAATCGGAGGGAGAGATGGAGCAGGAGTGGGAGTGACGATGCCATCAGTACCAGTCGAGGCCTGGACAGCAGTGGAGAAGAATGTGGTAACGCCTCCCTCGCCACCGGTAGTAGACGCAGGCACGAATGTGGCGCCACCAGAACCGCCTCCACCCCTGATAGTGGTTGTTGTATCTCCGGAGATGATTGTCGTGTAGCCGTTTCCGATGATCGTAGTCACAATGACCGTGGTGATGGCTGAGCCTTCGATGATAGTGGTTGCGGGTTGCTCGATGGTGCGGGTGATTGTGGCAGAACAGGCCCATGATGTCTCGTACACAGCCCACCAGCTTGCGGAAGATGCATACATCTCGAACCAGCTCCAGTGGACGAAGCCCGCAGCATCAGTGGAGTTTGCCGAGACAAAAGTGCGCGACACGCCGCCACCCGAGCTCTGGGTGACCAGGCCGGGCGTGGAGAGGACTATGCCGCCGGAGGTGATGGACGCAACCACGGCAGATGTGTCAATCGAGACAGAAGTGCCATTCAGAGCAGCGCACTCGTCACCGTTCGCGAATGTACCGGTGTGCACAATCGCAATCGATCCCGGTGCCGGTGTCGTTTCTACAGTTTCGCCCTCTTCAGCTGAGTACAGGGTGCAAGAACCACTGCTGCCATCTCCAGAAGGTGTGAAGAGGGCGTTTTGGCAGGCATCGGATACACCTTGCGCATTGAGAATCGAACACTGAGCGGCGCAAGCGGTGACGTCCTCTACGGAGGTGTTTGAAGAGATAGGCCTTCCCACGCGGTCCTTCGAAAATCCTGTGTTGCAGTAGACGTTGTAGCCGAGACGCAGTCCGCCGACAACCTGGTCAACACTCTTGTTGATATCGTCCTCGTCGCAAGAGAACGGGATCGCGGTGACCACTGCAGGTCCCTCGGAAGCGGTGGCAGTGGAGTTTCCGGAGATTGAAGTGGCCACAACAGGCGCAGTTGTGACTGCTGGTGAGCTCGATGTCTCGTCAGCATCGGTCGAGGCAGAGGCGCTGCTGTCTGTTGCCGTTTCGGCAGCACCTGTGCTCGCTGCAGTCGAGCTCGAACCAGCTGCGCTTGAGCTGGCATCGGCGGAAGCCCCGCTGGTAGCAGTCTCGCGCACTGTGCTCGTTGAAGTGTAGGTCCTGGTCTCAGTCTGGCGGACGATGCGAAGATACCTGACACCAACGGTGGTGGTCTGCTCGTTAGTAGGGTTGACATAGATTGGAACTGACCAACTTACAGTAGGATTTGGGACAGTAAAGGTTTCCGTTACAGTAGACGTAGGCTTGACCAATCTGCAGGAGCAAGCAGTGGCCAACCCCTGTTCAGCGGCGATCCTGTTAGGCGCTTTAGAAGTAGCTACTTCGGTTGAAGTAGGTGTTCCGCTCGCGATGACAGAGTCGACGATGTCAGAGGCGATTGACTCGATCTGCTGCGCAGCAGCAACCATTCTGCGGCGCACGGTCGGTGAGGCGGTGATTGTCGTAATCTCGAGGACAGTTGTTGTCGACATAATGCGCTCAGTAGTCGTCTGAGTAGTAGTCTCGGATGCGCTGGTAGTGACTGTTCTGCCATGATGTAAGTGATGTCATCGACCCTCTGGGAAATGTTCTTACATTGTGGGCGTGATTTCGGCGTATATGGTCGTTGGTGGGATATTGAGCCAGTCGTTGCAGAAGCTCTCAACACTGTTGTCGGGGTTGTTGCTGAGCAAGGCTGCGAACTGATCGTTGGGGCAGTCTAGGATCTGATCCTGTCGCTTTCTGAAGATGTCCCTCCAAGACCTTTGATTCTGAGCCGCATCGGCGCCAACTCTCTTGACTTCCACATGTTCCTCCGCGTTGCGATGCAATACCCGGCCTTCGGTAGTCGCAGAAAAGGAAAGAAGCGCGGCCGAAGCCAGTACTGAGCGAGTGAAGAACATGATCGAGCACTCAAGTGAGTGAGAGTTGCTCTGACCAATTGTTCGAGTGGTTCCAAGAAAGGTTCGGTGGATTACAAGCCAATGCCTTCCGCCATGAGCACTTATAAGAACAAGTGGTGCAGCTCCAGACCGTCAGCCGTGCGGCCAGCCATCCAAGATTACCACCATATCGAGAATGTGCCTTGCAGGGAGCACTGGAGTACTGATCCGAATCAGGTTTTGCGGGCTGGATCAGTTTCGCGTGAAGCATGATGGACGTTGGTGACCTTGCGTGGAACATGTCGTTGAGAATGTTGGATCAACGGGTAGCGAAGCTGGTGGCTTGCCCCCATTGACGATGGCTTCGTGGCGCTTGGCAGAGACCATGCTCTTCGTGGTGGATTGGAATGGAAGGGATACCGCCGAGCCAAGTCTTGGAGGCGCGTGGACGCATTTCACACCCCACCATCAACCAGAGTTAGGGTCGACATCATGTGAAGGGAGAGCGCGTTTCAGAATCCAGCAACGCGTCTCGGTGTTGCACGGTAGTCAGAACAAGAGAAGCGACAGACGGGACAGACGAGACAGAAGGGCAGGTGGGATGACAGAGGGCGGCGCAGCAGGAGAGGGAGGGAGTATTTGTGTGATGTGCTTGTTATTGACTATGGCAGGAGAAAGGGCACCCTGGCACCGCGAGTTGGATACAGCGCGGCCTGCTGCAGCTACGAAGTAAACTGGTGAAGGCCATGCTGAAGCTGCCCCGCAGTGCAGCGAGCGTGGTGGTGCCTGGAATGAGGATGGTGCCAGGCCGCGGTGAGCGATATGTTTCAGACGTCGGCTCCCAAAGAGGGGCACGGCTGTCAAGTGAGTGTCAGGCGTCCGCACGGCGCGGCGATGCGAGGCGGTGCGATGAGGCTCCTGATGCCAAGTCCAGCGGAGATTTCCAGCGCCGCCCGTCACAGGGAAGCGACGCTCGGCAGCAGCACCAGCCTCTCCAGTCTCCACTGAGCTCTGCGGCATGCCTCCCACGGGTGCGCGCGCATTCACCCCCGCCGTATACCAGTGAGACACCCGCATCGCCGGCACCTTCCCCGCACATCGCAATTCTTGATATCACGACTCCTCATCCGCATTCCATGGGCATCTGCTCGTCTTGCCTAGGCGGGCGCTCCGACGAAGACGTGAGTGGTACCGCTGGCCGTATACGTGCGCTGTCTCTTTGCTGACGCGCCCTTGCAGCAGTCGGACGCATCGCAGCTGCTCGGGGACGGCTACCAGCCGCAGTACGGCACCCTCGAGGCCCGCCCGCAACACCCTCCACAGCCCGATCCAGAAGAGATCCGCCGCGCTCGCGAGGAGCTCGAGCAGATCTGTGCCGACACGTCCAGGTGAGCGCCCCCTCCCCGCGGCGCTGCTGCCCCCTCCCAGCTGGGCCCTGACGCTCATCCCTTGCAGCCAGCTCATCACCGTCGTACACCCAACGGCGCAGTTCGATGCAGATCAGCCACAGGTCTCCGAGACCACCGACTATGCCCAGCACTTCAGCAAGCGCTTTCCCTCGATCCGCGGCCTGAAGAAGGACTCCAGCGCGCCCGCCGACGCCGACATGGACGAGGCAGCCTGGCTCGACAGCGTGCTCGGCGGCGACGAGGACGGCGAAGCGCCTGTCAAGGCCGTTCAGGGAGGTCTCACGCGCCAATTTGGCAAGTGAGTCTAGCGGGGCAGACGTTACGTCGTTGGGCAAAGGCTTGTTGCGCCCTTTTCATTGCTTGTCTTATTCCTTTTCGGATACCCATAATTATTTCCACCCTCAATTCCCTTTGTCGTAGTCTCGCATGGGCAGGAGTCAGTCGCACCACCAGGTACAATGCTACACCGATAAACTTGTCTGATCACCTGTCTTTCCCAACAAGGAAGTCAAACAATACGAGGTACTTCATGCTGATGACATCTAGGCCTGTGCGGCTCCCTGAGCTGCACAAGCTAATGGAACTTGAAGACCGTTGAGCCGCGTAGTACATGATCGCCACCAAGCCTGATCCATCGAGTCCACTGCGCTTGTAAGGCCGAGAATCCCTGTCTTGGACATGCAGTGAACGACCATTCCCCCGGCATCTTGCTGGTTTTCGCCCACTATTTGAAGTTCTTTCACTTGTCGTTCTGTCACCCACTACGGTCCATCCAATTTTGGCAGTCCCAGCCTTTCCCTCACTTTGTCCTGTATGTTCTTCTGGATCTCCTCAGCAGTTGGCCGCGGCTTGAACCCTCGCTTCACAGCCTCTGGCATCTTGATGACTGGGCTGGAGACCACAGGCTCGTCCCGGCTCAAGAAATGAGATTTGTACGGGTTCGTGGGTGTGTTCACACCGTGGAGTGCCAGGAGCTCATCTGTGGTCATGTTGCAGTGGGATTTATCAGTAAGCGTCGTGTCGCCAAGGCCAGGCTGCCTCGTGGAGTCCTTGGCCTTGCCAATAGGCGTGAGGGCAGGCGAGGGGATGTCGGAGGTGCCGTCTGTCTTCGAGGTCTGCTCAGTTCGGCGTCGCTTGTTGGCCGTTGGCGATGCAGGTTCTGGCGCAGAATCGTCGTCTGACAAGTCGTCCATCGAGTCATCCAAGGGAGTTGCTTGCCTGACCATTCGCTTCGACTTGAGCTTTGATTTGGATGTTGGCTTCATCGCGCGCTTGTTCTCCTTCGTGTCTCCAAGCTTTTCTTTTTTTACCAGTGTGCTTCCGTCCTCGCCAACGCTGTTCGCCGCATCGTTTCCATGCTGCTTCTCCGCGCTCTTTACTGCTGAAGCCGGCCTCTTTCTTACCACACTCCCACCCGATCCAGGCGTAGCGACCTGCGGAGTCGACATATTGCCATGCGCCAGACTCCTCCCTCCCTTCTCCCTCCTGTCCTGGCACGGCCTACAGATCTGGAACGTGCATCCCGGGCACCGCAGCATGGTTCCCTTGTTGCGCAAGTCGCACTCAGAACACTTCGCTGTATGCACGGTGACCCGTGCAAACGCACCAGGGGACGAAGAGCAGATGAGTGTGCTGGAACCGGGCGTGCGAGGAATGGAGGCTATGCGCCGGTGGTGGCCGCCAGGCGTAGAGGGGACGGGAGTGTTGCGTTGGACGCGCATAGTGGTGTTACCGCCTGGCGTGCTAGGCGTTGCACAGTCACCGGGCGCTGAAGTTGGGGTTGGAGTCGTTGGACGCTCCATGGCTGGGATCTTGCCGTTGAGTCTTCTCGTGGTGAGTGTGAGATCGATGGGATTGTGGAAAGTCTGGAATATGTATCTCCTAGTGCCAATCGAGAGGGTGAGTGAAGGAGGACCTTTTGTCCACTTGTGTGGGGCCGTGCAAACGGGTGAAGTGAGACGTGAATGTGCTATTCCTCAACTCTCACCACCTATAGGCCAGTTGTTCATGTATTTTGATCTATGAATTATTAAGAATGCCCTGTAGATATCAATGAAGCTCAGACTGGGGATTGTAGTCGACTGCTAAGAATTCGAGGCCACAGGCATTGTAATCATGCCGCAACAGTGCTGTAGAAGTAGCTACGAGGGTTTCGTGCTTGGCACTCGAAGAGGTAAAGTAGGAGCGATTGCCCCCAAGAAAACACCGCTGTTTCCATACGTCTCTCATCCGCTAGTCTGCGACTCTTCCTCTACCAACAAACACTACATCAGCAGCCTCTTTCTGGCTCACCGTCCAGTTTCACGAGCTGCCACAACACGTGGGCGTCACAGGCAGCACCGCATCCTTGGAGCCGGGAGATTAAGCTAGTTGACCTACTTTCTGGCCACACCTGGTTCCTAGCCACCTCACCAAAATTGTCACCATAAATAAGGTTGCAATTTGCTTAACAATAACACTTATATTTACTATAAATTATATATAGAATTAAGTAAGCAAGCTGCTACTACTACTACTACTTTCTAAGCTACTTCTTATAGTGTTATAGCTGCCTATTTAGCTTATAAAATAGCTGCGCAATTAATAGCAGCCTTTATACTCTTAATATTACTAAAATATTTATTTAGGTTAACTTATATATACTTTCTAGAGTAAGTATTCTTTAAGTCCTCTAATTAATATTTAAGTTATTAGTTTTTAGCCTATAGTAGTGCTACCTTAGTATTTACTATTATAATTACCTTACCTACCTTACTAAGTATAAGCTAAGTACTTTATAAGAGGTTCTCTAACTATAATAATAGTTATTAGGTCCTATATAGAGCCTATAAGCTCTTTAGTATAGTAAGAAGCTAGGTTATTACTACCTCTAGATTAGCTGCTAGTAGGGTACTTAGGTGTCTACTAATCTAGCTTAAGTAAAGTACTAGTTCTAGGTTGTATAGGTAGAGACCTATAGCACACTAGCTAGCTTATATAACCTATAAGGATAGAGCTTCTTCTTAGGCTCTATTATATAAGGTTATAAAACACTTCTTCTTAATAGGTGCTATATTATTAGACTAGCAAATAGGTAGGGGTTAGGTTAGGGTTAGGTTAGGTCACGTGCCTACCCTAACCTAACCCCTACCTAACCCACACTAATAGACTGCTAAGTAGGTAGGGGTTAAGTAGGGGTACTACTAGTATAGGTAGGGGTATAGGTACCCTACCTATAGGTAGGTATAGGTTAGGTAGGGGTAGGGTTATATAGGTTACTATAGTAACCTATATAGGTACCCCTAACCTAACCCCTACCTACGCTAGTAGTACCCCTACCTAACCCCTACCTACGCTAGAGGTACCCCTACCTAACCCCTACCTACGCTAGTAGTACCCCTACCTAACCCCTACCTACAGTCTATACAACCCTAAACCCTAACCTAACCTACACTAGGTACCCTAAACCTATTTGCTAGTTTATATATTATTAAGGGTAGAGAAAGCCTAGATCTACTTCTAATACTTACTTTTAAGTACTAAGAAAGAAGCAAGATCTAGAGGCTATAAAATATATAAGGTGTAAGGTAGAAGGTATAATAGGTATATCTTATTCTCCTTATAGTATATTATAAAGTTAATTAGTATATAGAAGCTATAGCTATTAAGAAGAAGTAGGTAGTGCCTATATATAGATAGTAAAGTATTTAGTATAAATATATACTATAACTACTTAGAGGTAATTATATTTAATATCTAGCTATTCTCTAATATTATAT
>JAGKPY010000115.1:0-83297 GCA_022609225.1 Boeremia lycopersici
TATTATTTACCTACTTATTCCTTCTAGTCTAGCTTACCTTTTACTTAATAAGACATAACTAATAAGTTATATAGTAGCTATACCTTATATACTTTTAATTTATATATTATTATAACTTTATATTTAATAGTCTATTAGAACTCTTTCTAGAAGCTTGCTTTCTTTACTATTTATTAGTCTTCTACCTAGCGTAGCTATATAAGGTTAAGTAGTATATTATTTAAGTTCTTATTTATATACCCTACCTTATATAGTATGTACTAATTCTTTTTAACTACTTATAGAAGTATTAAATAGTCTACTTATCTAAGTTGCTTATACTTATTTATTAGTTATATAAATATAACTAATAGATTATTAAAGTATACTATTATTTAGTCTTACTTACCTAGAGTCTTAAGCCTAATACTTAGACTTTTAATCCTTTTAAAATATAGATTCTTAAGTAACTATTCCTACTATATTATTAGTAGTAGCTATAAACATTATATAATATACCTTATAGGTAGACTAGCAAATAGGTATTTAAATTTTTCTTAACTAGGTACCCCCTAAAACTCTATAAAAACTACTCTAAATAGAATAATTAGTAGCTTAATTTAAAGCAGTAATTCTACTCTATATTTTATTTATATAACTCTCTTATATAATCCTAATACCTAAGCAGCTAAAGACTAAAGTATATTTTTTTTATTAGAGTACCTATTTAGTACTCTTACCCTAGAGTAAGAAAACTAGGTATTTAAATAACTCTTTTAATATAAAAAATACAGCTTAGTAATATATTATATAATAGAAGACCTATAATTAGTGCTTTAAAATAAGCTATTAAACTCCTAATTTAGACTAGCGCGTATTAAGATATTACAACTTAAAGAAAGAGGGTTAAATACCTATTTGCTAGTCTACCTATAGGCAAGCTGCCTACCTAGGCAAGTTACCTACTTTTACTAAGACTATACTAAAACCTAACCTATTATAGCCTAAAACACTATACTTTAGCTCTCTATAGCAGATTATAGTATATAATAATATTTAGAGACCTCTTCTATATTAATTTTATATATTTATATATTATATTCTATCTAATTATACCTTCTATAGTGCTATTAGGTTAGCTTACCCTCTTAAGTGTACACTTACTTCTTTACCCTCTTCCTATTACTATATGCCCTAAACTCCTTTAAAGCTGCTAGCTGCTGCCTATCTTTAACTATTAGAGTCTCTTTCTTCTAAACTTGCTTTCTTTTCTATAATTTTTATTATATAGTAGCCTTATTAGCTACTTAAAGCTCCTTAATTTCTTATTAAGCTAAAACTAGCTTATAGAATAAGATTGCTCCCCTTTTTATATAGTGCTTAAGTGCGCTTAGAATAGAATTTAGTAAGCTGCCCTACTACCTCTTATACATCTCTTAAATTAGAGTTAATTATAACCTAAATTCTAGGGTGTTACTAGAGGTTAATAACTACTAGGGTATATTATTAGTAGGGAGTAGTAGTAATAGAGTCTAAAGCTTTATATTAAGAGCTAATATAACCTATTCTAGGTTAAAGGGGACTAATCTAGTGTTAGGACTTAGGGCTTATATAGTCCTAAGCAGGGCCTATTAGGCTAGAGTAGGCCTGTAGGGGGCAGGGTAGCCTAGTATATAGCCTACCTACTACTCTATTACTATATAGTAGCGATTAGTCTTACTTTAAGACAGAATACACTCTATTACCTCTTCTATCCTATCTGTTACCTAGTGTACCTAACTATAAGGTCTAACATCTAGCACCTTAAAACCCTCCTTAGATATTACTAGAGGTAAATACTATATTATAGGCTGCTTTAAAGTATAGCGGGAACTTAGTCTTTATAATGTAGCTAATTTAGTTATATATAAGTAATTTAGCTTAGCACCTATATAATATCTTTAAAAGGGTAAAACAGCCTATATTAAGTAGCTATAGAAGGTATAATAAGTATAAAGGTATATATAAAGTAATAATCTTATTATTCTTATAGTATTTCTAGAATTAGAGTAATTTATAGCTCTTATAGCTGTTAATAACTAGTAGTTAGTAGGTACTAGTAGTATACTCCTTTATATATATATTACAGTGCTTTAACTACTTAAAACTAAGCTTATTAGTAGTCTAGCTATTACTAGAGACTATAATAACCTAATCTTAGGGTAAGTCTTTCTTCTTATACTAGCTAGAGAGGTAGTAATACACCTTAAAGATAATAAAGAGTAGAATAGCCTATTCTTTAGTATTAATACTCTATATAACTATTATCTACTTCTAGTTACCTAGCTAGACTACCTTTAGCCTTTCTTATCTCTTTAAAGCTATAATAACTACTCCCTAAGAGATCTAGCCTATTATAAAGCCTATCTTATTAAAGTTATATATATTATTATCTAGGATACTATACTTAGCTTTTATATTTTATACTAGAGAAAACTAGCCTTATATAACTCTAGAATCCTTATAAAGGGCTTACTTATAGTTATACCTATAATTAAACTTTACTTTAAGCTCTAGTTAATACTTTATAACTATACTAGGCTAATTTATACTAATAGGGCCTAGATTATACTTAGTATATAGAGAATTAGCTATAGCAGCTATATCTACTAGCTAGAGGCTAAATCCTTATATATTTAGCTTAAGTATATAATTAATAATTACCTACTTCTTATTATTATCTAACCTTTATAAGTTAGGTATAGTATTATTATATAAAGGTTGTCTAGTATATCTATTATATAGGGTTGTTTATAGTATATTATAGATAGCTATAGTATATTATACTAAGAGTTTAGAGTCC
Organism: Boeremia lycopersici; assembly: GCA_022609225.1. Classification (NCBI taxonomy): domain Eukaryota; kingdom Fungi; phylum Ascomycota; class Dothideomycetes; order Pleosporales; family Didymellaceae; genus Boeremia; species Boeremia lycopersici. The sequence continues at coordinate 2,822 of JAGKPY010000115.1, forward strand.
TATTAAAGAGCTTAAAGTATAAGCTGTATCTAAGTCTTATTTAATATGTTATTTTAGCTCTATTATTAAGGTATTAGTAATAGAAGGGTAAGTTAGTATAGTCTTAGCAAAAGTAGGCAACTTACCTAGGTAGGCAGCTTGCCTATAGGGTATATTATATAGTTATTTTTGCTTATTTACACTAGTAACGTACTAGATAGGTAAGTTGCCTAGATAGGTAAGTTGCCTACTCTGCTAAGACCCTACTAAAACTTAACCCTCCTATATAATGCTATAATAACAACATAAATTAGAACCTTTAAAAGAACCTAGAATATAGCTTACGCTCTAGGCTATTAAAAGAGACGCAACACTCTCCTTGCAACGCGCTATAGCCCTCTATAACGCGCCTTATAGAATACTACGTAATTAATATGCAGGATAACCTACATAAGCAGATTATATGCCTAAATCAAGGAATCTAGACAAGAATAAGGAGGAGGTGATTATTCAGCACATACTTAAGCTAGCTAAGCAAGGATTTCCCCCTTAGCTAGCTGCTGTAGCTAATATAGCTAATTCTTTGCTTAATAAGCGTAATATAGCCTATATTAGTATAAAATAGCCTAACACGTTTGTTAAGTGCTGCCCTAAGCTCTAAGTAAGGTTTAATTACAAGTACAACTATAAGCAAGCCCTCTATAAGGACCTAGAGATTATATAGGGCTGGTTCTGCCTTATAGAGAATACTAAAGCTAAGTATAGCATCTAGAACTAAGATATATATAACTTTAATAAGACTAGGTTTATAATAGGCTAGATATTAATAGGAGCTGTTATTATAGGCTTAGAGTATTAAGGACAACTAAAGGCAGTTTAATAGGGCAATTAGGAGTAGACAACAGCTATCTAGGGCATTAATAGGGCAGGATAGGCTATTCTACCCTTTATTATCTTCTAAGGCTATAATCACCTCTCTACCTAGTATAAGGAGGATATAATACCCTATAACTAGGTTATTATAGTCTCTAAGAACAGTTAGACTACAAATAAGCTTAGATTCTAGTAGTTAAAGCACTTTAAAGCCTATATAGTAAGGCATACTATAGAAGAGTACTAATTACTAGTTATTAATAGCTATAAGAGCTATAACTCCCTCTAGTTCTAATAATACTATAAGGATAGGAAGATTATTACCCTATGTATGCCTCTATACTTATTATACCTCCTATAGCTACTTAATGTAGGTTATTTTGCGCTGTTAAAGAAGGTATATAGGTGCTAAGCTAAAGATCTTATATATAACTAGATTACCTACATCTTAAAACTTAAGTTCCTACTATGCTTTAAACGCGCGTATAATACAGCATTAACCTTAAGTAATATCTAGGGAGGGTTTAGAGGCACTAGATTAGTTCTATTTAGCCTAGAATAGGTTATAATAGGCCTTAATATTTAACTGCGCACCCTATTACTACTTCCTGTCTCTAATAAGCCCTAGCAGTCCTGTACACCCTAGAACACCCTAGAATTTAGGTCTTAATTAAAGCTGGTTTAAGAGAAGATTTAAAAGTATATAGATAGCTTGCCTTCCTCTATTATAAATGTGCTAGAAAAGCTCTTAAAAGGTGCTAAGATAATAGCGCATTTGCTAGTGTTAATGTATAAGTAGGTTTCTAAGCTTTAAGAAGCTAATAAGGCTATAATATAATGTAAATTATATAAAAGAAAGTATTTATAGCAAGAGGGTACTCTAATAGTTAAAGAGGGAGTATAATTAACTACTCTAGAGGAGTTTGCAGCGTGTAGTAATAGTAAACATATAAAGAAGATAGTATAGACTAATAAGGGTTACTAGACTATAAGATACTATAAACTGTGCTAGGAGATAGGGCATAACTTGCGCACGTGTTAAAAGAAGATATAGCTAGTGCCTCTATAGTATAATAAATTATATTACCCTTTGTAGGCCTATAACGTGGTGTTGTAGGCCAAAATAGGGTCGGATTTTGGTAGGGTCTTGGCAGAGTGGGCGACTTACCTATCTAGGCAACTTACCTATCTAGTACGTTATCTTATTTTACACACTATAAAGTAAAGATAGCATGCCTAAGTAGGGTTGTTGTGCGACCTTACAAAGCCTAGTTAGTCTATGCCACCTCTTGGCAAGCGCATGGTCAGGTGGCATGCTTCCTGGTATTAGTGTTGGGAATGGACCGATGACGTCATGGCTTAAAGAAGCACCATGGTGGGGCATGCACAACGTACGAACGAACGAAGGCCTCCTGTTCGCCTTTATGAGTGCGAAATAGTTAACGAGCACTTGGAGATCATTGAATAGATCTGAGAAAACTTCGGAGGGTCAGGAGAGGACATCTATGTGGGTTCAATCTTCGATGCAACGCTACCTACCTAGGTAGGTACCTAGGTACCTAATCGTGTTGAGTTTATTCATACGTTCCTTTGTTTAGCGCACATAAACCTCAGGCCTTACAGACGGTTCCCACTATATTCGCCGAGGCTATCTTTACTTTCGCGTGTTTGAAGAGTGAATGCAGTTGGTGCAGGCATACTCGTAGCACGCAACTCAGAAGCCGACAGCCGCACGCTCCACGTCGTAGTTGTACAATCAAATATGGTAGAAGCCTGTCGCTGTTGTGCACGTGCTGCTAGTACTGCCTTATCTGCTCCTACTGCTGGTCGCGATGACACCCTCGGGCCTGGTGTTATAGCATCCGCGAGACTTCTGAGCTTATTGCTTTCCAGTACTGCCGAAAGAAGCGATTATAGGGTGAGGGTCGGGCTGTTTCAAGGCCTCATGGTCGTTTGGTACTAGGAGTCGGTCTGATCCACATGGAGTTACGAAAGTGGTCGGTGGCGGCAGGGTGGAAGGGAAGGAGAGCGTTGATGTGCCTGGTGGCGACGATCTGCGTGTGTGCGGAGTTACTACAGGGCGATGCGTCTGTGCTTGAAGCCTTCGGAGGTGTTCTGGTAGTTTGAGGCGCCTGGAGGATCTTGCGAGGATTTAATCGAACTTAGGAACGGTGCAACATCTGCATTCTGTATATGCATTGTCAGCTGCACTGAGGAATACATCCGCGCTGTCCGTCTTGAGCCAAGGATGCTCTGTCTTATACTGCTTAGGGTCAGATGTAAAGACCATACGCGACTCAGAGTCTCCCGGCTTGTAAGGTATGTTTCTCCTGCTTGTATAGGTATGTCTGAGTACCAAGCGTATGCGTGTTGAGCTGGTGAGTCTTCGCTGTAACTAACTTCGGCCCCTTCACCGCCCCTTCGAATCGACAGACCGCTCAAGTTGTGAGTTGGAAGAGATACGTGTGACCGACTGCATTGTATCGGAATCTGGACGGGAGGTACTGCAGATGTAGTCGCTACAAGAGTGGAGAGGGATACATCTCCAATTTCTTGAGCATTTTCATCGTCGCCTGCGCTGTTTCTGTCATCTTTGGTACCCTTCGCATTGGAACCTTTTGTAAGAGTGGTCGTAGACGCAGATACCGGAGTTGTGCTCGCAATATGAGATGGGTTCGCGACTCGTGCTATAAGCTGTTGGCGATCCTCGGCTTGACTGCTTTCCAAGGCAGCCATGAGCTGCTTCCTCAGCTCGTCCTCGCTCTCAGGACTGTCTTCGACATCACTCTCCACAAGTTCTTGCTGTTGGTGCTGGGCCTCGATATACACGTGTGCATCAGTCTCATCGAACAGATTATTGGGTGGCTCTATGAAGGTGTCAAATGGCTGCCTCAAGACTCGAGTGGCACTGTGGCCTTACCTGTGTGTAGGAGGTCACGGTGTCGGTAGAAGGGTATCCGTTGTCCACTAGAAAAATCGCGGGAGATCTGAACAGGCGTACACGAAGTTGTAATGGTAAGGTTGGGGTCTTTGATGTGTTCGAGGCGAGGCGTACAATCGCATGAGTGAGGCGGGGAACAACATGGAAAGCGGCCTTGAGTGAAAACAAGTAACTGAGTCGCCGCTCCAAGTAGATTGAAAAGCTTTTGCTATTACATTGTTAAAAGTACCTTGCTCATCAACACGATGCATTGGGACGTAGCGAATCGCATGCTGTCGCTCCAAGCTGTCTGTGCCACACACTGAGCAATGACGGAAATTTAAGAGACCTTGCTCTGCTTGAGTATACATAGTGCATGATGAGATGAATGTTCCACAAGGTAGGTGAAGTTTGTGCCCAAGATGCAGAAAACAACAGCAGGTCAACACGCTGCGCAAACTGTCAGCGTCTCATACTCCTATGCCATTCTCTATTTTCCTGAAGGAATTGATTTCGGAAGCTCCTCTCACAGAGAACATTGGCGGTACACACTGCATTGAAGACTTGCGAAACGGCGCCACGCGTTGCCAGATCAACCTTGTTGACCAGTGACCCTAAAACACGTGAAAAATTTGCACGCGTTGTCATCACAGCGCACTGGCTTGCGACATGTGGAGACTCATACAAAACATAGTTTTCATTTGGCACTCGAGGCTTCGCATGAGAGTGGGCTTTACATTGCTTTCCTGAGATGGGTACAACTGCAGGCCACAGAAAGAACCACTTCACTGTGGGATTGAGGAATCACTTCGGGCGTGGTTGTTCTGAAGCTCGCATCTTCTACTTCGTCAGTACGTAAGTATGTACCAGCTCAGTGCCGTGAATAGAAATATGAACACGACTGTGATCATAGCAAAGACGAGGCGACCGGCGAGAGTTTCACGGTGTTCACAATGAATAGAGGTAGAAATCAGATGAAGCAATTGGATATATTGACTATGTAAGAAACGACAAGAACACAATGAATTGGTATCAAAATGTACACCGCAGCATAATCTCAGTGCAGACGGGGCTACTGCATAGAGAGACTGTTTGGGGAATTTGATCTGTTCTGGCTCGGAGCATACGTGGCAATGAGAGCCGGCGCACTCTTCGCCTGTGTGGAGAAAGAAAGACGGAGAGGGAGGCGGAGGGAGCTGTATTTATGGCTCAATGTCTGGGCGGCGCTAGCCCTTCTGAGTGGTGCATGTGACGGTCGCCCTAGGCCTGCAAAGTAACGGTGATGTGGACAGGGAGTGAGGCGCTACTCCAGATTGAGAGAGCTCATTGCTCCTTTCACGTCCGGTTATCTACCTACCTGGTACTGCTGCATCAACGTCTTACCTCCACTGCTTCTCACTGTCGAGACGATGTTTTGTTTGGCACCCTCCTTCCTACTTCACTATAACTACGGTCAGTCGAGCCCTCAGTAGGCCGGCATACTCCTGATCTCAGCGCAACCAGGGCATCTGAGCCAAGATACCGTTCACCGGTAGTTCACCACACGCTCCCAGCCCCAGTGTCTCTCTGCGTCAATCAGTGCGTCCCCACGTTCTTCTGCGCCATGCCAAAGCGCACCAGCGGGCGATCGATGACAAATCCTCGAGCTACACCCAAGCAGCAGTCCCGCCATCGTCGCTCGTTGCATGGGCAAACACGAGGAACTCATACACGGTACAGAGCTTGGAATGAAGATATGCCTGGACCAGCTCGAGGTTCACGTCCGTTTGCATCCAGATACACACATCAAGGACGATGTTGAGATCCTGCGAATGCAGTGTCATGTTTCCATCCATATCCTCGGAGCCCCTCTGTCAGACAGTAGATGGCGTCATTTGTGCAACTGGCTTACCTTTCTGACCACCTCGACAGATGAACCATGCACTTATCTGATACATAGGGCATAGGGCGAACGGCAGAGAAGTTGGAGTTTTGCAGTCGGAAAATCTTGTTTGCACGGTTTCTAACTCCCATCAAGCATTGAGAATGGGCTTCAGGACCCTGTCTAAATTTCTCTGGTTCGTAGGCAAATCATATGCCGTCTAAGATCCTATTGTAACTTCCAGATTGACGGCACGATCGAATCGTTTTGGATCATCTTATTGCCATGTGAATGACCTTGTAACAGTAATTATGGAGAGCAATTATCGTTTTACTCGCCAAAGTTTGCATCCGAGGAGAATTGCTGCCTGTGGCGTAAGAGTTTGGCTTCCTTAGTGAAGACAGCCTTGGCGACGGGCTTGCTTCCAAGGTTTTCACCTATCCCTATATCAAGCGTCTCTCACCACCTTCCAAAGCTGTTCCGACCCAAACCCATTTCCAAGTACCTCACGCAATGTGTTCTCAAGCCCCTCACAACATCCATTGCAACACCATGACTAGTCTCGTCGTCGAGGTTGACAGGCTTCGTTCGCAAGTTCAGATTCTTCACGCAAGAGTATCTTCTCTCGAGACCGAACTTTCGATTCTACGCTTTCACGCAGCTCCTCCTCGCACCGCACCAGATATCTACAACTACGCAAGACCTTCGAGCGATAACGCTCTGTTGTTGCCCACTACGATCGAAAGTATTGCGGTCATGGGTGATCACTTCCGTCGCCAGGGCACATTGAGGCAGTGGTACGTGTCCGTCTTCTCATAAGAAGGTGTAAATCAGACACTTACACACTCACAGCTCGACGCCAGGTTGTCACAAGGACGCCTTTGACTCGGAATGTTTTCGCCAAGGTCACATGGCCTGGTGTGGGGTTCACAACCGTGTGATCACCGGATCCTATACTTCGTGCTCCGTCAAGGCTGAAGATCGCGGCGATTGCCTACCTATAATCTGGAGTGAGTTTCAAGGTTCTGTACGTAATGGACCCGCAACTAATCATTTGTCAGGTTGCTACGACAACTGGCAAACAATTGTTGCCCAAGCCTTTCAGGAGGGCAGAGTTGGCAACAGGGGCCTGGATCCTGCCTTTCTCAGTGCGCTACTCCTTCCTTCCACCCGATATCCGCCGGTCCCCGAGAGCTCTTATGCGTCTGAAAACAGCCAGTAGGCATAAGTGATAAGGAGGATGTGAGCGTGAGAGGAATGGACATCTGGAGGTTGCAGCTCGTTTAGGGCAGTCTTGGATCCAGGCGGTACAATTGAACCTCTTCCAAAGCTCTGCCTTAGTTTCAATGGAACTCGTTGGAACTCCATGGAGAGAAGTTCTAATGCCGCACAGAAAGTGTTAGACTCAACTGTGACTTAGTGCGCACCTACACTAGACGAGCATTCTTCATACACTGTTCAGCTTGGCAGTGAACGGAATATGATCTTTTATTTGCGCAGAAGACTGACACATTGTCAGATACCCATATGCGCGCTCTGGATTTCGAAAGGTATATGCCCTATAGCACAAGCGATGACGCAATAGCTCCTGATGCGTCCTCTAGGCATTGTTGCTGGATCGGAGGTCGGTAAGGAGTATCTGACAAGCTCGCGCCTTCACGTACAGATGATCCGCTCTGCACCAGTCCTGCTCGTAATCGCCAACAACCTTTGACAAACGCCCGCAAAGATGGTGCTATGAATTCTGACAATCAGTTTTCTCAGCAGCTTGACGCGTTACGCCGTGGCTTTGCCTGGTATAGATTGAAAATAACACCTCGACTTCACACGCTCGAACGTCGTGTTGACGACGCTGAGGGCACATTGGCCTGCGCGGGCTTTCCACCACTTCGTGCTGCGCAGGCACCGGCACCAACACCTTCCTACGGCGATCTATCGATGATTCCTGGTTTCGATAAGCATATTGAATACCTCTGAGACCCGCTATTGTTAATCCTGCACCTGTTCCAGCCGCTTCGCTCTACACCTAAGCGCAAACGTATCCGCCGAATTCATTTGAACACTCTCATTAGCCATATGACAGCTCTACGCCCCCCCCCCCCCCCAAGAAGCTACGGAGCCGTAAAAACACACACTACCTACCTTTTGCCTTGGATGAGATCGCCATCGCGTCGCAGAGAAAGGTCAAAAATGACCGCTGTACCTGTTCAACACTTCCCTAGCAATGTCTCCTAGAACCCCAATAACCTCTCGTGGGGTGTCTGTGGACGTCCGAATTTTGATCTCAATTGCTTGATCCATCATCACTTCCATTGGTGTCTCACCCATCAGCGGCCTGTGGCCCGCACCGAACACAACTGCAACAAAAAAGATCACCCACCACAAGTGCCGACCTATCACCTATGGTAAGCTTCGTCCAGTCATAATCTTTGATCTAGTGGCTGCGACTGACAACGAGCAGAGAAGAGCTCTGACTGGGGGATGATCATAAGCAGTCGCTCGAGAACGGCTTTCTTGGCAACAGGGGGTCGAGAATCTCTACCGGGTGCTCTTTCCCACTGAAGTGTACCCAAAGAAGTACCAAAGTGGATGTTATGTGAGCTGATTAGAGGAGGTGATAGAAATACAGGTCTTTAGCGGCGAAAAAAGAAATCATGTGCTTTCGATATCCTTGACTGGTAGAACTATTTGGTAATATAAGCGCATTCTCAATCTGGCGCTCGTCAAGTGCTACTTACATCTCCATAGCATTCAATTTTACCTTTGCTTCGTCAGTCGTCGTTCTGCACTTGGATTTGAAGCACTGACCTGTGATGGTCGAGAGTTATATGGAGCTGATGTCTCTTGAGGTTTGAAAAAGGTCGGGGTCAAAGCGCAAGCGTCGCGTGGCTGATATTCCCCACCTATCTAGGTATCCTCCCTTCTCTTCCTCCTTCATTCACAACTGATCAGACTGTCGACTCCTGCATCATGTGTGCAGTAAAGTTGCCGTTGAGACAGGCTTGGCTACGTTGGTCAGCCTCAGGGCGCGTTGCGCCGTCGCGACAGGGTCCTGAAACAGGCGATGATGTCACGACCCATGGGAACGTCCTCCATCATGACATTTTTCTTCATCGCGCACAGCGACCACCAAGGTGCACGTGTCGTTGATAGTCGCCATGGTATCAATACAAAACATTTCCTCGGTTTGACTCAAAGCTGCGCGGGTAAGGCACACGCGAATAGGGCATAAAAGCTGCAGGGCAGTAAGGCGGCGCCTTGGTTTCAGCGCCCTCGACCAGCCCACCGCGTCTCAGGACTACTGGCTGACACACAATGCCCATTAATAGGCCCAAACACTGTTTTGCCACGCCAAAGCTGTGAACAGCATGGCTTTGGAGCTGTCTGTCATCCCAAATTCTTCGTCGCATTCTCACTTTGTTTCCTTTGTACCAACAGGCACTGCGCCTGATCGGCAGAAACTTTTGTTCTTTGGCCTGTCACCGTCTGATGCCAAAGCAGTTTTACATTCGTTTCCATCTGAGAATCACTTCACAACACTAATCGTAATAGAGGCCCTGCTGGCAGGCCCTTGTTCTTCCCACCAACATCCTGAACCATGTCTGAGGTGAAGGACAAAATCGACGATGCTCGATATCAACATCATCTCGAGCACCGCGGTAGCGCCAACCAACGACTTTTTGGGATCGGTTGGTCATGCATAGCTGCATTCGTACTCATCAGACTGACCAAAGTATTGTTGAGGTGGTGGAGCAGGCGAGTGTACGTTTGCTCCACAGGTCTTTCTCAACAAGCTCGCTGACAGTGCACAGTTCGCGTGCCCACAATGCCATGTTTATACCGCATATCAACAGCTCAGTTCGAACTCGTGCATGGGAATTTGTTCGTGCCGTCTATGTCGCGCCGTTTCCACGGATACTGGGGCACATTCTCTTTGCCCTGCCTTTAGGCAACATCATTGGACTTGCTACATACACGCTCATCGTTGTATCACTGCTCTTGACGGTCGATGCTCCTACCTCGACACCACATTTCATTGACGACGTCGCTTTCAGAGCAGCTTGGGTCACCATCACGCAGATTCCTTTGGTCTTCTTCTTGTCAACGAAACGTGGACCTATCAACATTCTCGCCGATGTCTCGTATGATCGGTTGGCTTGTTTGCACAAATGGGCCGGCCGTATGATATTTGTTTCTGCCACCACTCACGTGGCAATTATGAAATCTTCAATCTCGCTAGCGGATGTCCTGCTGTCGCAAGATGAAGGTGCGACTGTTGTCCGCTTTGGAATCGGATCGTACTGCTTGCTACTCTGGATCGCAATTAGCAGTATCCTACCAGTTCGAAGATGGAGCTATCGGGCTTTTTACATTAACCATGGCATCTCAACATTGAGCTTTTTGATGATCGTCATTCAGCATGTGCCTAGACACGCTGCGACTCCGATTTACCTAGCGTTTGGCTTCGTCTCACTCGACAAAGTAACGGTTCTCGTATCATTCCTCAAGGTCAATGTCTCCGTACGTGCTTTGAAACCACGATTCGCCAGGTTTCGGCGAGCTCCAGGTCACGCCATGCTAGTGGCTGGATATCCCGTGGAAATGCTTGAGCCACACAGTTCGAGTGTGTCGACTGATACCGAGGACTCGATGACCGTGATTCGCATCCGCAACACTCCAATGACGTGGCGACCCGGACAACACATCAGATTATACCTTCCAGCATTGGGCGTACTCGAAATGCACCCGTTTACCCCAGCGAATTGTTCGAATCTAGCAGCACCACCTCCTCTGCCGCTGAGGAGAAGTCACGATCTCGAGTGTAGAGAATCAACAGTACCTACATCAGGCCAGACTAGCGATATTCTATTAATGATACGCGCTCACAATGGTCTCACTCGACGTCTCAAGAAATTCCATACGGACTGGTTGAAGCTTCCATGCCCAAATGCCACCTCATCGTCCAATACTACGTCGCTGACAGCGTACGTTGATGGGCCATACGGCAGTCCCCCAGCCTGGGAAGACTATGAGAACCTGGTGTTGGTGACCACTTCGACCGGGGTTTCATTCGCATTATCGATTTTGGACTATTTGGAACAGCTGTGCCTTTCGAACGCGTCGAGATTAGCAACTCAGACCATCCACTTTATCTGGACAACTCGGCATATCGATCCTCAATTTGAAGAAACTGTCGCCGAGCTGTTGCAGCGATACAGTACCATGCTCAAGAACTCTGGTGTGCGAGTAGAAACAGAGCTGTACATAACCTGCGTAAATTCCGATATCAGCTTCGATACAATTGAGGTCGATCAATTTGCACACCTACGCCCTCGGCTCCCACGATACGGTTCTGGTGACCGCACACTTACCATCCGCAACCCAGATGAGATTTATGACGAGTGGGAGGAAGAGGAGCGACAGTGGGCAGAGATGGAAGCACTCGAAGAAATGCAGATGAAAGATGTCGACTCTTTCGAGGATGCAAAGCAAGTTGATACGGCCCATATTAATGACGGCAACACAGTCACACCATACGACGGCGAGGGCTATGCCAGTTCGGAGACAAGCACACTGCTCGATATAGCAGAATCCCCACAGAGTTATCGTCGCAGCAAGAGCTTCTCAGAGGTGTGCTTGACAATGGATGAGACCGCGGCGTTGAATCAGTCCCAACCACTTTCATCGCCTGTTCGATCACCTCTCCTTCCCCGTACAACGAGGCCAGACGAGAAGACATGCCAGTGTAAGCTCCTGCAATACCAATGTCAAAAGCTTCGTAAGTTCAGTAAATCGTCGTTCGGAAGTATGTCATACGCTTCACGCCCAGATATCTTACGTATCGTCACCTCGGCTGTGGATAACGACCCGCATTGCAAGTCAATGGTTGCAGCATGTGCCAACAGCGCAGTTTCGAGACAAGTGAGCAAAGCTGTTTCAAAGGCAAGATTTGCTTTTGCAAGGGGGCAGAGGCCCACGAATATCGAGACCTTTACGGAAGGCTTCTGCTAGTGGGATAGGCTCCAAACTTCGAATTCCAGAGCATGATAATCCTGCTACCCCCAGGCTCGATCGATAGCTGCCCGAAGAATTCTTTGGCTGTCATACAATGGCGACTACGTCATGTATACCCCTTCTCCGGGTCAAAGCCTTGTTGTGCGTCTGACTGAAAATGTATTTTTAGTCGCCCAACAATGTCAAAGCCCGTTCGCTATGTGCACCCTCACCTCTTCTACATCCATCTTTTCCCGCAAGAATTATTCGCATAATGTCCTGAATGCCACAATAATGAACTACGCGATTCCATTCGCTCACAGCTGAACTCATGGAGCTGGGTACATGCAGTCGAATATTTTTCGTTGCGCTGTCTGTTTCGGTATGGACTATAGTAATCTTTAGGCAAAACCCCAGCAAACGACGCAAGAGAGACCGACAAGTAGCAGGTCCAGCAAGTAAAAGACGATAGAGCAGGGATGTCGGGATATCATTAAGATGCTGTTTAACGTAAACAGTCGAGTTCTGGATGCGTGATTCGCGCGAGTAGAATCTCAAGAGTCGATCGAAAGCCACAGTGATAAGTGAGCAGTAGCAGTAAAAGTACTCATACATCTATTTGTAGATACTTATGCGAGTGAATACCCTTGTTGAACTAACCGGTCGCCGCCCATGATCTCATGATCTCTCGTATTTCAATGATCCTTTCAGAGCACCAATCTTTCTCGCCGTATGCCGACAAAATTGAAAAGATACTGCAATCCAACATACGAGCAGGAGTCATCGTTGACAAAGTGTCGAGCCAACAGTTACACTCGGCGCTAATACTACCCGCCACCAATGTCCGAGCCGAAGTCCGAAACTCACTTCGTAAAGAGCGCATCCCCGCACCGCTGCGCCTCATCTCCTTTCCCGTCTCCGCCTCCTCCGAACGTTCCCAGCACACAGCACAGCACGAAGCCGGGCGCGACAACTTTGGGAAAATACGATTACGCGCGCGACTAAATATGTCGACCAGGAGCGTAGAACTTGAGTCACGCGACAATTCACCAGACCATGACGACACGTCAGAGAAGCGCTCAAGTAAGAAGCGTAAGGTGCTTTCATGCTACGCGTGTCGCAACCGCAAAATGAAGTGCGACCGTGTATACCCAGTCTGCGGGCGGTGCCAAAAGACAGGCAGGGCCGACCAATGCTCTTACGATCCACGACTCCTCGAAGAAGCACACGTGCAACCTGGCCAGCCGCTGACTACCCATGCCAACACGATGTTCACTATGCATGATAGTGGTGTCAATGAAGACTATGCCAAGGATGATGCCCCAGAAGCCTTGCGCTGGACACTCAGGATGCAAGAGCGCAGGATTGGGATGTTGGAGAAGATGCTCTCAGCGACATCCAAGAGCGGCAACCCGTCGCAACTGAAAGACATATCTGCGAAAGAGCCTGAGATGACGGAAGAAATGATGTTCAGAGGCAAAGGATTTAAGACGCAGTTCCACGGCACAACGAGCGTGATGAGCATGATTTCACAGGTAGTCCTGTCGACTCCTCTGTTCTCGGAACTGTCACTAACCTACATAGTACCGTGACCTACAAGCCTTTACTCGGCAGACGCTAGCAGTGGACAACTCTATGCTACGAGTCAAGAAAGACTTCAAGGCTTTCCGAGACCGGAGAAAAGTATTAATGAAGGAAAGAATCGCAAGGACGTATGGCACGGATGAGGAGATCTTCGCATCACTGCCGCCGAAAGATGAGCTAGACATTCAAGCCGCATTATACTTCCGCACGTACGAAACCACGTACCGGATATTGCACGAGCCAACGTTTTGGCAGGAGTACAATAGCTTTTGGGAACGACGAGACAACAGGCAAGCTGGCTTTGCTACCATCCTGGTGCTCATCGCTGCAACAATGAAATGTTCCACAGTCAAAGACGATGTTTTCGTTGGCGACAGTACCTCAGACCGAGACGCGGCATCTAATCTCATCGAAACATGCGAGATGTGGCTGAACAGACAACCGCGAAAGCGGCTGACACTGCCGTTCTTCCAGCTTCAGTGTCTGGCTTTGCTCGCGAAGAGAGCAAATTGCGTCAAGTTGAAGCAAGATTGGTTGACTGCAGGCGACGTTGTGCGTCTAGCTCTTGCGTCTGGAATGCATCGTGACCCGTCTTTACTCAGTATCGGCCGGATTTCTGAGTATGAGAAGGAAATGAAGAAGCGCCTGTGGTACACTATCGCAGAGCTCGAACTTCAATCCTCAATCGACAAAGGCATACAATCCTCTCTGACTGGGTTATTTTTCGATACACCACCGCCTTCCAACCTACCAGATGAGGTATTTTCACTTGAGACCAGGGATATGCCAGTCGGTCGACCTATCGAATGCTTCACATCGACATCATATTTGATCACCGCGCAACGATCACTGCCACTGCGGATTCATCTTACTCAGCTTTTGAACAATCCGTCGAGTCAATTGCATTATACCGACGTTATCCATTACAACGAAAAGCTTATGTCCGCTCTTTCTGAGCAATTAGCGTGGACAGACTCTCGTGCAACGATACCTCTGGCACTGCTTGGATTCCAGCTTCGACAATATCTACTCGCTCTGCATAGCCCATATGCCAAACGAGCATCCTCAGAGAATCGCTTCGCATACTCCTTTACTGCTACAGTAGACGCAGCAAGCTCTATAATCAACACCCATGACGATCTTGCTTCACAAGGGATCCTCATCCTTAATCACCTCCGTAATGATGTTGTCCGTGTCGGCATGATTCTCTCACAAGTCGCTGCTTTCAATTGCACAAGACATGAGTTCAAGCCATCAGGACTCCCCGCAATCCGCGATCAAAGCCAGCTTTTAGATCCCAACAGACACATTGCAGATCTTCCTTCATTAAGTAGCGAGGCTCCTTTCATGAACAAGGGAGGATTTGCCCCTCCAAGTCACCAATCGTACCTCGCAGTTCTCCCACGCGAATTCCTTCCACGAACCTTGATCAAGACCTCCATCGATATTCTCGAGCGAACTCTTCAACTTTTCGAGCGCAAGGTAATGCGCATTGGCACAGGTTATATGGAATACTGGCTCCTCAGTGCAGCAATCGGCATGCTTCCGCCGCTGACTCCGCCTCCCCGAACATCGTCTTCGATCACGCATCGCATCAGCAACGAAGACGAAGTGCGCGAGCGCTGCAAAACCGCCCTCGATCGCTTTACAAACCTCGCATTCCGCGTCCTTGCGATGCAGCGTGATCCGAAAAACAGCCTTGCCGTAGGACTGAGGGCCAGCATCAGCGGAAGTAGTCCGAGTGAGGTGCGGACTCCGAGTGAGTCGAGAGGAACGATACTATCAAGTCGATCGGCTGGAAGCTTTGGCATGAAAGGCGTAGGGGCGTTTGCGAGCGGTACCAGTCCTTCTGGACACGGTATGATTGGAGACATGCCGTTTCCCCCCATGAACGAAAGCCCGAACAGCAACAAGGCCACAGTTTCTATGAACAGCGACTTCAATCCTCTCGAGGATATGGGGGTGGATTTGAGCGGGTGGACATTCCCTGATTTCTGGACATTTGATCTGGCTGGTGACTTCTAAGCGCACGAGGCGCGGCACATACTCGCCATGTTATCTCACATAATCCAACAAACAGACACTCTTCACATGCCCAGAGAAAACGTCCCTCGTAGTCAGCATCCAATAACAGCACCAGCCGGGTATAACGCCCCAGCTTATCAGCAGCCACATGACGTCGCGATCCTGCAGCTCAGGCAACCAGCAACACAAGAGTTACTTACTACAAGTACAAGGCGGGAGCTTATCTCAAAACCGCGCTTGCTGTGAAGACGTCGAGTTCTCAAGTATTGTATCCATCTGCGAACCTTACTAGCACTACCATTCTACACGCTGACACCATGGGCTGCTCGCAATCCTCCACGTCCGTCTCCACGGGCGGCAACAACACGAACTGCGACAATTGCACGGATTGCCACAACTGCACAGACTGCACTGGTATGCTGTTCTTCTCATAAATCGAACATCGTGAGCCTCCACTTCTCAGTCGTCTTCTGGTCGTCTTTCGCTATCTTCCGTTAGCTGTGCGCGAACTGAGATTCTTTCTTTGGCATACATTTCACCTCGAACACAACTCATACGCGTATATTGTCGCGGAAATTCCAGACTGCGTGTCATGCTCGACCTGCATCTTCTGCTCGGGCTGTGAGCGCTGCTCGTGATGTATACGCAACACCGAGTGTTGCAACAGCCACAGCTGCACGGCATGCTCGGGATATGTACGATGCCGCAGCTGTACGGTGTGGACTAGTAGGGTCCTTCTACCACCCTCCGCCTTTATCTCTTCTCATCTCAATGTCTCCATACATACCGTCTCATCCATCGCCCCAACCTCCCTTCCCCAGCCCAGAAGCTCCTAACACCCCCAGACTGCACATCCTGCAGCAACTGCACCTCATGCACCTCGTGCACCTCTGAGAAAAACAGCACAGACTGCACAAACTGCTCCGGCGGCCACAACAACACGAATTGCTCGGACTGCACGGGCGGCCACAATAACACGAACTGCTCGAATTGCGTCAACTGCAGTAACTGCACTGACTGTAGCGGGCTGGAGAACGCGAGGAATCAGACCGGCGTGCATAAGGATCGGAAGGTCAAGGTGAAGGCGCAGGTGACGCTGGCTGAGAGCGGGGATGATGGGTATGGGGATGCTCCGCCGGCGTATAGCGTTGAGAGTAAGAAGTGAGGTGTTCTTGTGTGAAGGTGGAGGGTGTGGGTACTGTGTTGACGCCTGTGACTTTGTTTTGGGTCGAATGCGTATGATCGATAATCACGCTGTGCTCTATCTTTTCTTCTTTAGGCGGACATCGTGCTGTAACCGTGTTCTCCACTCTAGATATAGGATATTCAGCTATCTTGGCAAACTCTTGGTTTGGCAGCGCAAACATCGGACTCAATCGCAATTCACATTCCGCGACCAACATGTATGTAATGATGTATTTCTGCTTGTCACTGGACTGCTTCTTTCCGTTTTCGCTTCCTGACCTCCTCGTTGTAATTCGTCACCAGCTCAGCAGCGCCTGCCAGATCTTCCTCAGGCAGCCAGTCGTGGCTGTCCTTGTAGCCCTCCCACTTGACGAGGTAGAACTTCCTGCCGGTTTCGTCGTAGTAGTGCTCGATGATCGCTTCGACAATATACTCCTCTGCGTCTTCATCGTCATCGTCCTCGTCCTCGCTGACACTAGGCGTCTCGTCCACGCTGGATGCCCTCTCGTGCGGGGCTGACGGGTCAGCAGGAGCTGTTGTGTGGGCATAGAGACTAGCGTCGTGATGCTTGTGCCGTTTGACAGTCGATGGAGGATCTGCAGGTATGGAATCGTCTTCGCTTTCTGATGTCGATTCTTCGATCTGGGACGACCGCGGAAACATTAGGGTATGCTGCGGCTCCATGCTCTCTGTCTTGTATCGTTTCCGTCGGTGACCATCTCCCTCCTCTGAACCTTCCGATACAGTCACTGCAATCGCGACATCGCCGAGGTCGCCCTTGGATTGGAGTTGCATGGCAGCGCTTGACACAGAGTCATGTTCGATGTCCTCAGAATCGGCATTAGTGTCGATGTCTGGAACGTCCGAGTGGGCACGTCGTGGTGGACTTGGAGGGATAGTTCGATGAGAATGTACAGGAGACAGAGGCAGCGCGCTGCTAGTCATGAAGGCCGAGCGCATGAGACCTGGCGACGATAGATCTGGCAGATCGTTTTCGGATTCCGAGCTAGTTTCTGCGATCTCGTCTCGTGATATCGGCGGCTTGTGATTGTTGGTCTGGCTAGGCTCGCTGTCAACGATTTCATCTTGCGCGAATTCAAGGCTCCTCATTGCGCCAGACAACAACCCATCTCTTCCGCGCCAGCTGCCCCTTCCTCTACCTCTTCCATGCCCCCTACCCCTTGGACGGCCCCTCGATGTGTTTGATGTCTGCAGCTCAGGATCGATGCCGAAGCCATCCAGCATGCGACCACCTCTGCCTCTCCCATTGCCTGCGCGCGCATTCTTCTGCATCCGCCTTCTGATCTGCTCCTCCTCGTCCTCTCTGTCTGCCACCGCCTGTGCCTCAGCCTCAATCCTGAACTGCTCGTTCTCGAACCGCTCAAGCTCTCGCGGGCTCACATACTGCAAGATCCTGCTAACATCAACCGTCTCGACCTCGGTCCCGCCCTTCTCGTTGTTGTCGCTGCTCTGCACCCATGTGCTGGTTGGCTCCTGGCCGCCTAAGTACGTGATCTCGACGAAGTAAAAGTTGCGTTCGAAGGAGTCCTCGGTTTGGCGACGCTCGATGATGCGCGTGCGAGCATCAGGTATGGGGCAGTCGTTCGGCACGTGCGGCGTGACAGCAACGGGCGCTTGGCGGACGTGCCAAATGTTGTCGTAGACGGACGGTGACGGTGTATATGTCTCCCATTCCCACTGCGCGTGTCAGTCACAACGCAGGCTGGCCGGCGCACGACGCAAACTTACTATCATTGTTCTGCCACGACCACGGCCGCGGCCGCGGCCTCCGCGTGGGCCTCTCACGGACATGGTGGATTACAAAGTATGCGCCTATCCAAATGGGCGGCCAAATGAAGGTGGGGCAGTCGCAGCGACAGCGACCAATTGCTGTTGCGACGCGTCATGGCGAAACATGGTGCTTGTTGTTACTCTGCACGCGAAGTCGCGATCTCAAGACTGATTGCTTACGTAATCGCTCCCAGCTGCTGGCGCAACGGTCGTATTCCTTGTCCGGCAAACAAAGCCATTACAACATACACTCCTCCAATGGATCAATATCGACGTTGCAGCTTCCGATGTTCCCCGACATAGCAGCTCTGTGCGCTGTTGCGTCTTAGTCATCTCGTACGAACGAATTCTTCTTTCACATCCCTGGAGTGCATCATCAAATTCAGTCTGGCCATGGCAAGCTCATCGCTCTTAAGTCCCGCAAAGCTCGTGATGCGTAAAGCTTAATACATCTAGCATTCATCTGTATGCATGACAAACCTTGTGGCGCCCAATCATCATCCTTTGATCGCCCTTTACTCCTCTTAGCAGCATCCTCAGAACATCAGTCAGCAACATGGCGGCAAGCCAACTCTCTGCGTCTCAAAAAGAGATGGACAGGCGTGTGCAAGGCCAATCTTTCGATTTCTCGAACTCATCACACTCCATACCCGGATCTTCGATCAAATCTCGTTCTGGTTCTGGTCGAGCTACAATGCCTGAGCCTACGCTTGGCTGCCAGATTGCGCCCAACTATGACCGCGAGCAGTGGCCATACAACAGCGATAGCGATAGCGATGGTACTAGCACAGGGAGCGAAACCGAGAGTCCAGCGGAAGAAGAAGCCGCCCGTGATGCATTAGCCATCGAAAAAGCCGAGACACAGCATTCCCGTGGCATCACACCAGCTCTATCCAAAATAAACACCCAACGATCGAGACGCAGTCGTAGGGATGTTGCACAAGCTCCAGTTGGCTTCTGGCATTGGAAGATGGTGAGATAACCGCAAACCTGGTATTACCCAAGCTAATTCTACAGGCTGGTGTACGCTTGCACGTGCTCAAATTATGGCTTCGAACGAGTGAGTGGGGATCTACGTCTTTTAGAGTGCTCATGTTAACCTTTGCTCAGACCTCATTTTGGGTGTTGCCATCATGGCCTTCCTCTGTCTGTTCTGGGGCGCCCTGTTTCGCGAGAACGAGAACGTCAAACATCTAAAGATTCTCGTGGTCGATTTTGACGGCAGTGCACCATTCGGAGAGACTGTTCCATTCGTTGGACCATTTGTAACCAAGGCGGTCCAGGATATGACTGCAGCAGGCGGTATAGTCCCCACCTACTCGTTCGGATCGCCCTTCGAGTACGACTATGACCCGTTGAAGGTCCGCGAAGCTGTGTACGATATGCATGGGTGGGCTGCAGTGATTATCAATCCCAATGCGACCGCCCTCCTCAACAATGCCATTAGGCAGGGCAACACCACCTACGATCCTGCTGGCGCCTGTCAGATTGTCTACAGCTCTGCGCGCGACCAGACCACAATCTCAACATTCATCCTTCCCAGTCTGACTGCGCTTCAAAGACGTGTCGGTGCCACGTTCGGTCGTTTATGGATTCTGCATCTTGGGTCAAACCTTCAGGATCTACGCGCTACTGAAGCTCCCCAAGCGCTATCGCCGGGTATCGACTTCACGGTCTATGACCTGCGACCCTTTGGCCCGCCCATCGCCACACCCGCCATCAGCGTGGGTCTGATCTACTTGATCATCATCTCATTCTTCAGCTTCACTTTCTTTCTGCCGATCCACATGAAGTATCTCTCGCCCAAAGGTCACCCACCACTGCTCTTCCGACACCTGATTGCATGGCGCTACATTGCTACTGTCGGCTCATACTTCTTCCTGTCGCTTATCTACAGCTTCGTCAGTCTGGCCTACCTCATGCCGATGTCAAACCAGCCCGCCAGCCATGTCTGGCCTGCTAAGAACGCAGACGCATACGGACGCGGTACGTTTGTGGTATACTGGATGTGCAACTGGGTTGGCATGACCGCGTTCGGGCTTGCTAGTGAGAACATGGCAATGCTTCTCGGCACGCCATGGACGGCGCTGTGGCTGATCTTCTGGGTCATCTCGAACGTGGCCACCGGCTTCTACTCGCTCGATCTGGCGCCGAACTTCTATCGCTGGGGGTACGCATGGCCGATGCACAACAGTGAGTTTGCTCTTTTACCCACCTTCCGCCCGAGTTTGCATGAGCTAACCACACCACAGTCGTCGAGCTCACCCGCTCCACTCTCTTCGATCTGCAACAATCCCACGTCGGTCGTAACTTCGGCATTCTATTCGCCTGGGTCGCGGTCGACACCATTCTGTTTCCGATTTGCTGCTACTTCATGCGCTGGAATACTGCACGCGTCAAGCGCAATGCTGCACAAGCCGAGGCTAGTTGGCATGCGAAAATGGAGAAAGAGAGGGACGAGCCAAGTCTGATGGCTCGAGTTACAACCCGTGGGAGCCGTTGGAACAGTACTGCTGATCGAGACGCCGAACGGGCGTAAACACGGATGGTGTAGGAACAACGGGCTCGGTTTGAGTGATTTTAGAGGGTTGAAAAGTCGGCTGCATCGCCGTTAAGATGTGTAATGACCTGCTTTCGAATGGTACGATACTTCAAGGCACTGATCGCCAGTTTTGCAATCAGGAGCAAAGACCATGAGTAGCTCCAGTACTGTCACGCCACCATCACGTTCATCGGAAGCGAAACTAGATCTCAACATCCAACCGGTATCACCAGGACGTCTTGTCGACCAATACAGCCAAAGCAAAGCGTCGGGCAGGAAGCCGGTTATAATCTTGAAGGACTTTCAGCGAGCTCACAAGCCTCAGCCGTCAACCTTGCATTCCAAGTTGGTCCACGGAGGACAAGGAGTCCAAGGAACATGAACTGTATCTCATTGAAAACCAACCACCCTTCAACAATATCACTTACTCTCCCCATTCGCCCCCAAACTCGTACTCCTAACATACGGCTCAAGCGGGAAAACTTGTCTCGCCTCTTCCACCCCACCATACACCTTCTCCCACCTCTCCGCCAAGCTCCCCGGCGTCTCCCATGCATTCTCCGGATCCCTCAACCACAACCGAACCAAATGCCGCTGCTTCTCCTCCGTATTCGTGAACCCATCGCGCGCATGGAAGATACTCAGGTTGTTCGCGAACTGCACGTCGCCCTTCTTGAAATCTAGCGACACCGCGTGCTTCTCCGCAAGGAAGTGCAGTGCGTCGAGGGCTTCGGCTTGCGCTTCGGTGATGGGCGGGATGTCGGGTGAACGAGGCAGGCCTTGGAAGCCGGTGAACGTGCGGCGCGCGTACTGGATGATCAGGCGCTCCGGGGATGTCGGGGTCGCGGGTTGGTGGTGCAGCAACGGGCGGTTCACGTATGGCTTTGCTTTGTCGCCGAAACTGGACTGGGTCAGTAGTGCGCACAGCTGCTGCGATGGAGGAGCGCGGTCTTACTTCTCGGCCGGCCATGGCTCGGCCAGTGTGCGTATCAGATCCGGTCGCGTGCGCGCCAGCTCGTCGTACACGCGCCAGCTGCTACTCAGCTTACTCTCGCCGCCCGAGGCCGCCTCCTCGAGACTCAGCAGCGCGATCACATCGCCCGCGTCGGTGTGGAAGACCTGTTTGTCGGTCGTGTAGGCCGGGGCGCCGATCTTGTTCGCGTCGTGGGTTTTGCTCAGGTCTTTGATGTGGTTGAGCACCACATCTGCGGGTTTTCCGTCGTACTGGTTGTCCTGGCGGCCGCGGATGGGCGCGATGTGCGACGCGAGACCCGCGTAGATGGCGAATATGTCATCGCGCGTGTGTGTTGATACGGGCAGGCCGCGGATCACTTTGAAGCCGAAGCTGTGGTGGATCTCATGCGAGATCTGTCGCAGTTTGCTGTGCAGGTTTGGCAGTGGGAATGTTTTTTGATTCACATAGCCCAACGGCTTTCCTAGACTCTTGAAGTTTTGTAGTGCTGCTTCGAGCTCGTCTAGGTCTGCGGTGGAAAGCTCGTATTTCCAGTTGAAGCGAGAAGCTATGTCCGAGTTGTCCCAGATAAGATCAGACTTGAGCTCCGAGGGGAATCCGGGGGGTAGCGTTTTGCTCAAGTCCTTGCTCTTCAGGCTTCTTTGCACACGTGCGAGGTACTTGTCATGGTCTGGCGTATAGCCAATGTCTGGTTGCTGTGCAACCTCTGCGATAGCCATTTTGTTACAGTAGAAGTCAATGCAAATATTGAAAAAACTTCGGTATAGTCAGAACGCAGTCAGGGCGACCATTCGAAGTTTATATCTTGTCGGTTCATTAGTGTGGAGGGGAAGGTGCAGACTAACGTCAGTGGGGTAGCTGTTGACGTGAGAGCTGTTGTGGAGCTGATAGCCGTTAGAGGCAGAATACGACAGCGCATATCAGGCTAGTATGACGTGCTTAGCTCTCGCGTTGTCACCATTTATTCATAGCATATAGATCTACCACATTGATATGAATTAGACGCCGATGATGCCGTGAGACGCCGTGAAACACCGTATGTGGGCTGCACCGCCTGTCCGATGTCTATTCAACCCCTAGGAGGCAAGATTCATTGCGAGATGGAAAGCTCATAATAAAGACGGCTCTCGCAGATGCCTACAAAAAGAGTGCAGTGGGCCTAGGCCTGCGCTGCGCCATCCTAAGGAAGGTTGTGTTACCAGTGGCCATGGGCCACCCACTCGAAGCAGTACCGGTGCCGGTGATGAGACTCGGCGCGCCCGTCATCATTGGCATGTTGCCTGTACCAGTCTCAAGCGGGCCTACTTCAGACACCGGCGTCTCGATTGATGGCTCCTCAGTCATCTCAGGCTCAGTCGCTTCCTCGGTTGTCTCAGGCTCAACTTCTTCCGTAGTCTCTGGCTCGGGTTCGGAAGTTTCGGTTGGCTTGGCGTTGTCAGGACCAACTGGAATACAGGTAGAGTAGAGTGGCCAGGCAGTCTCGTATAGGTCTTTCTGAAAGTCAGGAGCCTCGTTGACATCGCCTGCATTGAGGTTCACGTTGATACCGACGTCGGTACCAACTTTCACGCCAGCAGTCTTTTTGCTTTCACAGACACCGACGGTGTCGACCACACCAGACATCTTCGCCTCGAAAAATGGCAGTTGAGCGTCAACAGAGGCTTGATAACCCCATTCTATCTCTCATCAGTATGATGGTTGGGGATTTTGGTCTTAGGAATCACTTACTTCCGAAGAGCTCAGCCTTGATCTGAACTCCTAGTTCACTCCATGCGCGAATACTCCCACCCACCTCAGCGCTGAAAGTCGGGGTTAGCTTCTCGAAAACTGGCTCCCAACCACTGATACTGTTCTCCTCTGGCTTTGAAAGTCTGACATTAACCTTGGCCTCGTCCTTCAACGTAGCCTTGGCTCCAATGGTCATCTGACTTGTGCCCTCGAGAGCTGATGAACCGAAGTGAACGCCCATAGTGATGAACGGACCAATGGAGACTATCTTCGCGATTTTGAGGGCTTGAACTGGAATTTCGATCTCGGGCTTCATGTCCCATTGCAACTCCTTTCCCAGCTTTCCATCTGCATCAAGGGAAAGCTTCATGAGTCCAGTCACACCTTGCGGGTGAATGGTAAATGTAACATCTTCCGGAATTCCAAAGAAGTTCTTCTGGACATCAAAATCCGCGATTATGCTACCTTCGGTTGTCAGTTCGAGATCGGCACTGAGAGCCATTCCGGCTGTCTCCTTCGAATCCTTGGCGTAGTTGAAAATGTTCCCGGTGAAGGTATTCGAGATATCCATCTTGGTACCCTCATCATCACCGCGACGTGCTAGATGCGGGTGGGTGACATTGGCGGTTGCTGGATCAACGTACTCGTGTCTTACGCTCAGCTTGAATGACTGTGCTACTTCCTCCCATTCTTTCTCTTGTGCAGTGATCTCAGCTGTCAGCTTAGCATCATTGAATTTGATCCCGCTAACGAGATACGGGGATCGGTCGTCCCCTTGGAAGCACATATTCGGTTCAGTGACCAGAGTAAAGTGACTGATGTCCGCGTCGTCGGTCCACTTCCATGCTGATTTTGCATACTTGAGGGACTCAATGTCGCCGAACTCCAGGATCATAGGTTGCCCAGGAGCCCCACAATTTATGGACTTCATGCGCTTTGCAAAGTTCTCGACAGCGAGAATATACTCGTCGTCCTTTTGAGCAGCCATTGTAAAGTTTGCAACGAAAATATTATCGCCAGCTTTGAAAGTCAGACACAAGAATCAGGAGGCGGAATATACGTACCGTATCCTCCCCAGAAGAATGTAGAATGTTTGGCAGGATCGAAACCGCCGTTTCCAGGCATTTCGCGTTTCTCAGATCGGCCTCTCAATAGTACACCGGGGTCGCTGATGGGTTCCAGCTTCACTGCAGGCAGACCTCGCTTCTCAACCAATTTGGCTTTGACATCTTCTGGGTTCGTAATTGGATTCAATATGAGAGGGGCTGGTGCTCGTTTGGTTGGTTTGTCCAGGATACCGTCTGGGTGAAGATCGGTGCCCCAGGGGTCCAAGTTGAGAGCACTTGTTTCGAGAACGAAGACAGTCAAGAGGGCCAGCCTCATGAGACTGCGTGGATTAAAGAACATGATGCCAGGCTTCCTGGTTATGCCGTGTACGTAAGCTATGAATGATCGTGGGACCAAATGTCTGCGCAACGAACTGAATCGGGAATGAAAGTCCAATAATGACTGAAGAAATAGCAAAAAACGCGGCAACGAATGAGTTTGTTGAAAGCCTGGACATCATTTTGGTGACACTGAAGGACTATTTTGTATACTGGAAAGTGGCCTCGTCTGAGACCTGAAGGCCGACATGCTCGTAGAATCTCCGCAAGCAACCACTCGTACTGCCAAGAGAATGATGATTCAATGTCCGTAGTGCTCGATGTCCATCGTACGGTCAGCACTGTGGACAGGCTTAACACTGTAGGCCTGCGCACGGCACAGCAGGTAAATCCATCGCAGTCTCCGTAACCCGGTTGTGAATCGCATTCCGTTCATTTAACTCGTCAAGGTACGTTGAGCAACTTTAAGCTCGTTGTACCCCTACACAACAGATAGAAATTTGAGCTCATAGCCCAATGAGTGTTGTGTTCATAGCGACAGCAGGGAATTCGACATTCGCAGCTGCTTGCTGAAGTGTAGCTCGAATGTGGGGTGGTTGTGCTGCGGTTGTGCTGCGGTTTGCGTCCTAGAATAGCTCGTCGGTGCCGCTTCGGGGTTCAGGGCAAAATGTGAGACGAGCGGACAATGTGGGCACCGTAAGGCGGCCAACAATGGCATTAACGCTTCGGAGTGTCTGTATGCAAGTCCTCCGCAAGTGGCTTCTCTCTTGTGCTGAGAACAGATGACTGAGCTTCATTAAAGGCGTCGATGGCTCTGACACGAAGTTGCGTACACATACAAGTCGCGGTTGTGTAAGAGGAAGGCGCGATGCGGGCGCGACGGAGCACGGCCGCTAATAAGTGCTCCTCCGCGAGGAGTCTCTACCTCACCGCACAACGCTTCCGGTGCGCTCTTGATGGGCTGATATGCGCGTTTAGTATATCAACTAAATCGTTTTTAGCGAGACAGAACCTCGCATAGCAACTGTCTAGCCCTGCGGCGTTAATGCAGCCAGCATTGGGAGCGTGAGCGCAAGCACCGGGTACTTAGAGCTGGCCTTCAGCGGTCATTCGTCCGCCGTAACTAGGGTTCCCCTCGCGACGCGGAATTCTAGAATTGGTGATTCCTGAAGGTCCGCAAATTAGGTGTTTGATCCTGCTAGGCGGTCTTGTCGAAGTCTACCAAGCGAGCATGCAGACGATGAAAGAGCCTTGTCTTGTACCCACTCATACTGGCGCAGCGCGCATCCCAACAGCAATCAGAGATTATCCCTCGGAGTCCCTAGTTCATGCTCCGCATTCTGTTGTTCAAACCTTGCACAACTGATCTCGGTGTTGGAGAGGGTAGGTACGCCTGAGGCGTGGCGTTTCACAGCTCCGTGCAGACTCCGCCCAACCTCATCACTAGGAGGCGGTGTTTTCTGGTGCTCGGATCATGCGGCAAGGGCAGAGCATACGAAGACGTACTGTTGCTGTATAAGATCCAGGCAAAGGCTTGCTAACACCGTCAGCTCTCAAGTCTTATCTCGAAAGCTCGATACCTATAGTTGCATCCCTCGCAGACCTAAACCTCACGTCTACGCACAATCACAATGCGATCCTCTACAGTGGTCACCCTCTTTGCAGGCGCAGCAGCAGCTCAGTCGTCCACGGGCTCTGCTGCTGCCGGATCGTCCGCAGTTGTTGTGAATGGAATCATGCCCGCACCCACCCTCACTGTAATCGGATCCAGCTCAGGCACGACTACCTATGTCAACTCGTGCAATGGCGAAGGAATTCCTGCTTCGTTCCTCACTCCCGGTATGCCATATCCCAGATCCGCTTTCCCAATGCTGTACTGACTCTTAGCAGAAGCGTCTGGCTCGGCAGCTTCATCCTTAAGATCAAGCGTGCACTCTGCGGCAGGTACTCTCGCGATGTCACCTATCTCTGCGCCGGCAACTACAGCGGCCGCGCGTCTCCGCCGTCAGGATGATAGTGGTTTGTTCGGTGGTTTCTGTGAACCGATCACCATCAAGCAAGGCCCTTTGTCGGTTCAAATCCACTTGGAGGACCCCACCAAGGGTGCCTGGACTGCCGACATGAATTGTGCCTGGAAAGGAGAGCTCACAACTGCTGACTTGACATGCACCCGTACCCAGAGCGGCACCTTCGCAGAGCTCAACTTGATTGCGGGCGTGTCATCCGAGGTCATCAAGGCAAGCAATGCCACTCAACTTTCCATGATTCAGACTGTCAGCGTCGTCCAGCCAGCCTCTAACTCTGCAACTCCTACAGCCTCTAACTCTGCATCTCCTGCAGCCTCTGACTCTGCATCTCCTACAGTCTCTGGGTCAGGCGCGGCTGCAGCGACCGGTGCTGCTGCTGGAGCCCCTCTCCCTAGAGGCATGATGGCTTTTATTGCTGGTGCTGCTGGCATGTTCGCTGCCTCGCTTACGCTGTAAGCACTAGCTCTGTGAGAACGTTGTGTTTTCGCGGGTCCACGGAGGTTGGTGTTGCATCGCAAGATCACTGGCAAATTGTCGCGTCTTCGGCGTTGTTTCGCGGCTGAGCATGACTCATTGGGGCTCTTAGCTCTGACAAGCAGAGAGGGATGCGCGCCGTTTTGCTAGCCTCTAAGTAATACACATGCATCACACCCTGCCCGATCTTCAACGTGCATTGCGATATTAACCCTGTCCAGAGTGTGTGCGAATGCTCACATCAATCCTTCAGTGCGTTCAGCGGCGGTTTTGAAGCGATTCGATTCGATGTTGCGGATCTTCTCCGCATCGGCGCGCCCGACTCCAGGCTGGGGTTGTTGGGGTTGTTGGGGTCATCGAAGGTGGAGCTAAGCACGAGACCACAAACTTGGCCTGGACAAAGTACCCAATGTTACAAGCACCCGCCGCCAAGGGTTGGCATGTGACATACGTCATCCTCCTGCGACCGAGCTGTCTGCATGCAGTAATCCGACTGTCTATCAGGCGACAATGCTCCAATGATCATGATGTCGCACGCCGTGTCTGCCGCCGTAGCACAATAGACCGGGATTAAGAGAAGTGGCCTCTACCTTAGACGCGGGCGAAGTGCCTCCGCAAAGCTCCCCACTGTAATGGTGGGGAGCTATATAATCTTCGCGTAAAGCCCAGCGTTGTCCAAGAGAACCCGTTACCCACAAGTTTCTTGTAAACTCCTTGTCAACTGCTAAGCCTGCTGCTAAGCACTGCCAACCATGGCCGACGCGAAGGAATTTGAGACCGTCAGCCCGGCCCCACAAACTCACAACGAGAAGATTGAAGATTCAACTGCAAAGCATGATGAGTTTCCAGAGGACACTGGCCGTCGTCAGTCGGTTGCGCTCAATATCGTCGAGAATCCTCTGAAGGTATGCATCATGGGCTGCGAATGAGATCTCGTTTGCGCTCAGGCCATATACTAACTTCTGTAGCGCAAATCCCAAGCACACACGGCCTCTGACGCTCGGGAATGGGCTGAGGCGAACGGGCTGCAAGAGCATGCATCTCTCTTCAGCAGGGGTGCCTTGGTTGCGCGAGATCCGGATCGCTTTGAGAACATTACCGAGCTTGAAGCCGACGAACTCGAAGCTCTGAAGTACGAGCGCGACCATAAGTGGCACGGTTCGAAGATGCTTTGGTACTCGATTTCGTTGTGCGCCATTGGCGCCGCAACGCAAGGCTGGGACCAGGTGAGTACCGGATAGCCTTGTGGGTAATCGGCAAGTGTTGACATAACCTAGACTGGTTCGAACGGCGCCAATCTTTCTTTTCCAAAGGAATTCGGTATCGACGAAGGCGCCAAAAACGAGTGGATCGTTGGCCTTATCAACTCCATCATTTTTTTGACTGCTGGTTTGATCGGTGCCTTTATTGTCGACCCGCTAAACCACTACTTGGGACGACGTGGAGAAATTTTCGTCACCGCCCTCTGTCTCACTGCTACGCCCATCGGCTCCGGATTCGCAAAGTCATGGCAAGGCCTCTTCGCAGCGCGTTTTATCATGGGCATTGGAATTGGTGCAAAGAACGCCACCGTACCTATCTACAGCGCCGAGATGGCCCCCGCGCGTATTCGCGGTGCTCTTGTCATGTTCTGGCAGCTGTGGGTCGTCATTGGTATCTTCTTGGGTTTCTGCGCCAATGTCATCGTCATGGGCACAGGTGATATTGCATGGAGACTGCAATTGGGCTCTGCGTTCATCCCCTCGTTTATTCTGGGTGTCGGAATCTTCTTCTGCCCAGAGGTAAGCTCATATTCATTTACCAAACACTTCATCGCCCTAACATTTCATAGTCTCCCAGGTGGTTGATGAAGCACGGGAAGTTTGCCAAGGGCTTCGAATCGATGAACAAGCTGCGCGCTCACCCTATCATTGCGGCACGGGACTACTACTACTCAAACATCATCTACGCCGAGGAGCTGCGCGTAGCTGGTGACAGCACCTATTTTACCCGTCTTCGCGACTGCTTCACTGTTCCGCGAATTCGACGCTCTAACTACGGCGCCTCGACAGTCATGCTTGCCCAGCAGATGTGTGGAAGTGAGTATTCATGTATCCCACGTAGAGCCTGGATACTAACAAATTCCAGTTAACATCATCTCCTTCTATTCCGCGTCCATCTTCACGCGTGCCGGTTACACTGATACAGAAGCTCTTTACGCCTCTCTTGGTTACGGTGCGGTCCAGGTCGTCTTCACAATCCCAACGCTCTTCCTCATCGACACCAAAGGCCGGCGCACATTGTGCTTGATCACATTCCCGCTCATGTGCGTCTTCTTGCTTGCCGCTGGTCTCTCGCTTTTGAACGATTCGGGCTCTCGGGGCGCTCAAATTGGGCCTGTGGTGCTCTTCGTGTACCTTTTCACCATCATGTATTCCCTCGGCGAAGGCCCTGTAGCATTCCAGTACAGCGCTGAGGTCTTCCCTACGATCCACCGCGAGCAGGGCATGGCATGGGCAGTGTGCATCAACAACACCTTCGCTGGTATTCTTGGTTTGACATTCCCGCGTATGCAGACCGTTATGACACCAACGGGCGCGTTCGGGTTCTATGCTGCATTGAATCTGGTGGCATGGGGCATGATATTCTGCTTTGTACGCGAGACCAAGCAACTTGTAAGTCTCCTGTTCTGGTCCTCTAATCTACGTTGGAAGTGATCGCTAACCATATGCAGACACTCGAAGAGCTCGATCAAGTCTTCTCAGTTCCAACGAAGCAGTACCTTGACTATGAGACCAAGGTCTGGCTGCCGTACTTCATCAAGCGCCATATCTTCCGCAAGCAGGTTATCAAGCCGCCACCGATCATCGAGAAGGCTGGAAGCACTGACTCTTTGCCCACGGCTTAGGTGCGTGAGCGTGAGACGGGCTTGTAGCAAGCGCTGCGCGGTGTATGCACAGCGATCATCCGACAATGCCGTTTTTCTGTATAGGTAGACCACAGAGACGTAAGAAGGTCGCCTTGTCCGTACTGGAACACGGATGCTTGAGCTGTCACTTCACCCCTCTATCCAAACATAATGTAATACCCTCTTTGATGTCTTATTGTTCCTTGCTATCCTGTGATCGTTATCCTCCCACCAAATGAGATGAAGTTTAGATCCCTCCATGTATAGCAGCACGGGAATTTAACAATCGGCAAGCATTCTCACGCCGTGACACGTAATGTGGCACTCAGACGCACTTACCAACAGTATTTGTGGTGTGTCAGAGTTTGATGACATGCAGGACGGAGGAGGAAGGGGCTGGGAACCGCGGCTGGCTTAGCGCTGAAAAGCGCGCCTGCGGGGTCCAATTGTATCAGATCTCCAAACCTTTCAACGCCACCATTTCACCCATCAATCGCCAATGACTGCGCTGTCTCTCTATAGGACAATAGGGTCCATTTCATACATGTAAAGACCATTAGACAAGTCTGGGTTATGATCACTTGACCATAATCCGGACAGATCGGGTTTGGATTGACGTGAACCCGCGACCGGTGATGCCTCAGCCTTTCAGCCTCAGCCTGCCTTGGCTTGGCCCCATGCGCGCCTGAAGGGCCGCAGCACAGGGCTATATGATGGACCGTTCCGTGCCGCATCTCGCTGACCGCTGTCCACTTCTGCGAAGTTGTCACTCCAAATTCGCGTAGCCTTCTTGCCATTGGTCCGTACACATGCCAGCTGTTCATAAACCGCAGAGCTCAGTAAGTGGCTATTCTGAACCGCAAATCATCGATATGCCTTCACCGCCGGACACAGAGGGGAAGTTTTTCGATACGCATTCACGTAAGATCCTATACTCGCCTGATTACGGTGATCCATATGCTTTGATTGGTACATGCAACGAGGAACGACGCGAAGCTCCGGAATGGAACGTTGACGACTTGTGAGTAAAGTCATCCTGATCGGGTGCGACAGTATTGATCGATATCAGAACCGACAAGCCATATCTAGCCCACGTGAAGCTGCTCTCACAATCCTGGAGGCCGCTACAACACCTAGCAGATTGGCTTCAAGTCGGCACCGCACCCTTGCAATGGAAGTATCTAAAGCAAGCGAGATATCAGAAAGAGCGAGAAGAACGACTTAAAAGAACCCACCTTACATTCATCGAGTATCATCCAGGACAGGACCCGAAGGCAAAACTGGTCACAACAGCGCTTGACTTGAAGGAAACTCTGTCCAGCCTGGGGCATGAATCTAGCGAAATACCACCCGCTCGACTATTTGTTGTCGAGGATCTCTCGCGAGAGGTTATAGAATTACTTGGTTCGGCCTTTGACGTCGATCCCTTGTTCTTCCGTGAACATATTGAAGACTATGTATGGCACAATACACGCGACCCATGGGCGATGCCTCCAAGTCTTATGTCGAGCATGAAGCGACGATCATGGTTCCGCGTGCGTAATGCGAGACTCCGGTATTACGCTGACTCGGAATCTTTCATGGCTGCGAAACTTGAAGCAAATTACTGGAACGTACTTCGCCGACCGGATGACGACAATAATCACTGGCAATATAGAGATGCGGATAATGCCATTGTATCGATCACACGGACAAAATCAACTATATGGATTGGAAAAGACAAGAAGCATGCAGGTGGAACAGTGTGCATAGTCCTTCTAGATCCCACCACCAAGGAAGGAAAGCCACTGTGGTATGATCGTGCCAATTGGCTGCCCACACTCAGCATGTCAGCACCAGGGCTACCCGAATTGTCGAAGCTCTCAAAATCATGGTACAAGGATATCGTTCAAATGACGCTGATGTATCCTTGGTTCGAACCTCATGGCAGCCATGATAAGGTTGATCCTCGAGTATTCGCACTCCCTACGATATACACGATTAGCGCTGAATGGTTAATCGTATGTGACTATGTCAAGGCACGACTTAGTCAAATTGAGTGGGAGCTCGAGCTGCCAAAGGTTTTCCGTGCTGGTACACGAATCGAAGACTCGTCACGACGTCTATTCACCTGGCGTCGCCAGATCCCTCTCTTCCGCGAAATGATCATAGAAACTCTGGATCAAGCAATACCAGTCGCGTTGCACCTTACAGCAGGTGTGATGAATAACTACGATGAGATCAAATCCGAATTTGACCGGATACTCAAGATCGTGGACGACCTGCAAGATCGGGTCGAGCGTTTGACTGCTGAGATCAATGCCGCAGCATCTCTAGAAGATGCAAAACGCAGTGGGCAAGAGAATCATTCGCTTGCTCGACTGACCTGGCTTGCATCGATTTTCATTCCTCTCACGTTTGTTACTGGCTTGTTCAGTATGAACGAGGATATCACGGCGCTTGCAACGACGTATAAATGGTTCTTTGCAACTGGAATTCCTTTCACAGTGATTTTGGTTGGACTTGGAATGATTTTGAAGAGCAGTTGGTGGAATGAAAAGCAGGACAACAATGCGCGCCGAAGGGAGGCCAGGAAGCGCATCAAGAGGAGTGACACAACATTGGATAATTTGGAACGCAGGAAGAGTATGAAGCGATGACCATATCACGAACATGTTCTCTTATTGAAGACTACACCGCCTGGGCACCGACCGTAGATACCGTACGACGTTAGATAGAAACTGGAGCGGCGAGGTTATGATCAAAGTCTAGATGCTCGTCCCGAACCCCTCAATTGATCATGAATGACCAGAACGACTTAGCCACAGCGATACTTGGTAGGTCCACGAGACGATAAAACACTTCCGAACCAATCATGACCAAAGACGCACAAACAACAAAGCTCGCCAAAGTGCTAACTGTGCTGGCCGCTCCAGACTGATCCATGTGCATCCACAGCTTGATGCCGACGGTGTAGATGATAATGGGCTGGACAAGAAACACGCCTGCGATGTTCTTAGTTCGGTTCGATACAAAAACTCGCATTATGAACACTTACTGAAGCTCCTTCTTCCGAGCATCGTCAACACCCTATTCCGGAGTACCCTCTGCGGCAAATCATACGTTTCAATCAGGAGCATTGCTCCTAGCATGAACAGGTAATTGTCGACGCGAGCTAACGGCTGGTCTAGATCCTGCTTCTCATTGTTCAGGCCCTCTGTGTAAAGACTGGTGTGGCCGTGGTGCTCGTTATCGCGCATGCTCGGCTTCCAGGAGATGAACAGGAATTGCAAAACAATTCCTGTCAACACGAGTGCTACGTACAACGGCCACATCGGTACACTGAACCTTCCCATTTTGACCCCGGTCCGCGACTTGACTTGGAGATCCATGTTGAGCACAGCATCAGTGATCAAGAGTCCCGTTACACTGTACCACGCCCAACTCTGAACCCAGAACGCTGACAGGATGAATACGGCTAGCGCTTTGGTACGCCAGGACGCTCGTGTATATGGCACAATGACCATGGTCATGTACACTGTGTAACTCTGTTGGAATAGTACAGACACAATCCACAGCGTACCTGACGGGAACGCCCTATTTGCAGCCTGGATGTTGTACTGCTTGTTGATCCAAAAGATGTCGAACAGCGAGTTGAAGTACACCAAGAAATTGCGCATGCGCATGGGTGTCTGAGTGGAGACATTACCCGTCTGAGCGAAGAATTCGGTGATGTACGCAGTGTCGGCAGCAGTAAAGGCCGCGACAGAGACCGAAAAGGCCACGAAGGTTGGGAGCCACAAGCGGATGCTACGACGGAAGACGCTGGATGCGCAAACCTCGCGCGTCGTATTCCCCAGATATGGCAGGGCGATTGTGCGGGCAGAGAGCAGAATGATCCATGAGTAGATCAGAGATTCGTTGCAAAAGATGACCGAGAAGGATTTCCGGAGGATGATTTGGTACAGTGGCCCATCTTCGTTCTTGGAGTCTGGGACTGCGGTTGGGAGGAAGACTTGAAAAAAGACGAAGAGAAACGACTGCAGAACCAGAATGCCGCGAAGGCCAATAAGGTAGTCTTGCGATGCAATTCGATTCGACGACTGGGAATTTGTCGTAGAGAAGACCGAAGTCAAAGGAGTAGGCAGAACTTGCGACTTCATGATGAGAAAATGGTGCTTCAACGACATTCTTCTCAGAACGGATCAGAACAACGGCCTTGTTGAACACTACAATAACGGGGGATTGGCGTACGACGTTCAGCTGGTCTGGGGGCTCCCAACACACGTGTCGCTTGTTGCACAGCTGGCGGCCGATTTTCCGTGGGGAGACCCGAGATCAGCTCCTTGGTATTCGGAGGCTTGACAAGCTTTGCACAGATTGTCGTCACAATCGCACAACTTCTCGACGCACGGTGTGCCAAATTGGTCAACAAATTTCAGCTGCTACCCGAGAGTCATGACAAGCTGTATATGCGCCAAGGCGGAGTAGAAACTTTGATTGCGTTTCTAGATAGATAGA
This sequence comes from Boeremia lycopersici, assembly GCA_022609225.1. Taxonomy (NCBI): domain Eukaryota; kingdom Fungi; phylum Ascomycota; class Dothideomycetes; order Pleosporales; family Didymellaceae; genus Boeremia; species Boeremia lycopersici. The sequence continues at coordinate 37,550 of JAGKPY010000115.1, forward strand.
CATGTGGGTGCTTACGGCGGCTAACGCATACTAGAATCTGACATGTGGCGGTGGAGCGACCCGAGCCACCAGCGTTGTCGTTGTCTTGTTGACAAGCAGATCACAATATTAGGATTTGTAGTGCGATGTTCTCAGTCTTGGCAGAGCACTCGTTATTATGAGCGAACAACAGAATTTTCCTTGTCACACACGTCAAGATTCGAATAGAGAGCTCCCTGAGAAGGACGCGTGCCACTCTTTACGCGGCCAGCTTTTAACTGGAGCACTCCCATGTGTAGTCTGAAACTGTACCACACCGGGGATGCATTCTGTGGATTACATGTAGTAGCAATCACAATTTCCCGATGCAGATCCTAGATCCATGTCAGGGGTGCATCAACCACCAAAAGGCTTTTGCTTCTAGCTGACAAGCAAGCGGCTGGTATTGGCGTCCGGGTCCTACCGTAGACGAACACGAATGGATTCAAAATGTCAAAGCGCCTTGTACTCCCCACGTGTTCCAGGGTTAACGTCTTTCAGCGGCCGAGGCCCTGTAGGGCTAGTCAAAGCTGGAGCCACAAGCTAGGTTAATCGATTGTGTTGATTTGGCGAGATAACGCTGATCAGAAGAGCTTGCGGCTGAAAGGAATGTCGATCAGGCCAATACAGGACAACAGACTTCTCGATGTTGAGTCATCTGGGCGAAATGCCTGTCGCTTTAGGAAAGCCGACCGATAGAGATAGCACGCCCCACGATCCTCCCTCATACACAAGAAGCCGGTGTGCACTGTACGCTCTGTATCTGTACAATGCACACTATGTAGATAAGTCACACCGGATTAGACCGAGATTGTAGATCAAATGCCTAAAGTAGATGCAGATGTGTGATTGTACGTATGTAATATGTTCGGTAACAGTAGTCTGCTGTTTCCAGTCAAAGGAGAAAGTGAGAAGTAGATACATGAAGTAGCAGAGCTGCCAGAAATTGTGTAACGAAAAATACGCTACTTCCTGGCTGTGGGGTTCCAAGAACTGTACTTGACAATCTGTCGAGCATGTCCGTAAAGTCCAATGGTTGCAGATAACACCAGGTAGAATGGGTATGAGATTGAGAAAAGAATTATCATCTTCCGTGAAATGAACTCGGATTTGACTTGATTGGTGATCCAAAGCGTGGCTACCAAGCACACTACGCTGTTGGATGACATTAGCACACTCCTTCAATTCAAAACGAGGAACAACATTGGACTTACCTAATGACAAACAGCCATTGTGACACCGGGTACTGAAAGTAGACCAATTTCCACAACTCCTCACCGGAAGACGGGAATTTGACAATGACGAACGACAACACCAGACAAGAGTATTGTGTGACGAGGTAGTACGATGCCTCGCGAATGAGTAGCAGCGAGAGAACGCCGAACCTGGCTGTGAAGTTTCGCTTGGTGGTTTCATGGAGCGGATCCTGGACCCCGTTGTAAATCATTTTACAGTGTCGCATGGAGGCTTGGGCCCAACCCTGTGCCCACCGAAGACGCTGCTTCCAGAATGCGCTAATGGTTGTAGGTGCCAACTCGTACGATGTGACGTTGAGATCATGTACAGTCTTGCACCCACGGGAGAAAGCTCGCAGTGCAGAATCGATATCCTCAGTCAACATGGAACCATCCATCTTCATTTCACGGAGAAGACTTGTACGCCAGTAGCCGTTACTCCCACAGAAAAGGCCAAAGCCCCACATCGTAGAACGTCCAGGGTGAGAGACAGCGTAGATCTTATCGAACTCAACAGCGATCATGCTGGTGAGGAATGTGTCGTTGGAGTTGAAAATAATGCATCGACCTTGGACAATATCGACCTCTGTGTCGGCCATGAAGCGTTCGGCTGCCCATCGAGGACCGTTTGGGTGCGGATAGTGGTCGCAATCATAAATGGCAATGATGTCAGAGCCGGTGTCCAGTGTAAGGAAGTAGTTCAGGTTGTCTGCTTTGGAACTGGAGTTTGGAACTTTAATAATCCTGGCGTGAGGGTACTTCAAAGGTAATTGGTGAAGTTCGGTCTCGAGCGGCTCGATTGGGAATGGTGTGTTGTAAAGGATGTTGATTCGGATCTTGTCTTGAGGATAGTCCAGTTGCTCCAAGGCATATATGGCGCGGTCAGCTATGATGTCTCTCTCATTCGGCAGATACGCCACAATGATGAGATCCAGAACGGGCAGGTTGCTGTGAGCTGTGGGAAATAGCCAGCCCTTCTCTTCCGCCTCGGTAACAACCTTCCTCGCCTCGCGACAAGGGGTGATACTCATGAAGGCCTCAATAACGGTCGCTCCAGCAATGTAGAAGTTTGTGCACATGTAAATGAACCAGAACACGGCAATCAGGCCCTCGCTGCAGTACATGTACATGCATGTCGAAAAGATGAAGTAGGATGCCACGAGGCAAAACGGGGTCCACTCAGACAAGAACGAAGATATTCTCTCAGCGACCTGTATGCTCGTTCTTCCTTTCCCTGTGCCTTGCTGGTCGGTCGGTACAACTGGCGCGACCTCGCCAATATCGACAGTGAAATCCTTGGTCTCTGACATGGTAGATATGAAACAACTGCGCAGCGAATGGCAAAAGCGTGGGGACAGAAGTCCAGTGAAACGTCCGTCAGAGTGAGTGATGACTTTTGAAAGTGGTTGAGCTGCAGTAATCGAGTCCAGAGCTTCAGTCAAAAGTACAAAGGCTGGGGGAGCACAATATGTGCTGAGGAGAGACGGGGTAACGAAAGCAGAAATGATTGCCTGTTGGATAACAAGGAAATGGATACCACAGCTGAATGATTACTTGGCTCCGGAACAGATTGGGTCACTGCACTTCGCGTCTGCAAAGACTCTCATGTTCTGGTTGTTTTCACCGGGCTTGACGGCGAATGAAAGCGGGGCTGGATGAGAGCCTTGCGATGCACATCCTTGTTTATCTTGCAGACGCGAAATTGCAAGATTTGCTTCAGCATAATCCCGATCGTCGCCTTCGGTAGACCTTGGCAATAACGGACCACATTGTCGGTGCGGCGCATCCGTGGGGGGAAGATCGGGTGCAGTATTATTGTGCCGACTGCGATACTCTATTCCTACAGTATCCTACAGTGCAGGGTTAGCTGAGCTTGGTGCCCCTAGGTCTTACGATAGGTAACGCATCCTGCAGGCTCACAGGGCTTTGCAGGTGGTACTGCATCCGCCATCCTGATGGGGTGTACGACTTTGTGTCATCGGGACGAGTGAAGATCAGTCAGTATGTGCATGTTCATAGTGGGGGCTAATGTCGGCGCGGACGAATATCAAGGTGCAGGTTAGGACAGGTCGCGCTCAACAGAACATCAATGATGTGTGGAGAGGAGTGTCCGTGCGAGGTGGTGTTTTGGGGACGCGCAACCCCCGCTAGTACCTGACGCTATCGCGGAAACGCCCCACTCCCTGGCAAGCATCACTTTCTCTTTTTCTTATGTCGCTGACTGCAGGCCCACAGGCCGCGCAGCACACCGTTCGCCTCCGTCCCTTCCGCTTTCGGTGCAACCACGGATGGAAATGGCCAAGAAAGCTTGCAAACGTTTGCCTTGGCGGAAAGAAGAACCCGCGACATGCTCGACGGTCTTTCCGATCCTGGCCCCCTAGCAGGGGTTACACATTGGGTTTGATAGGTGAATCCAAAGTACTGACGGAGTGCTCATCATTCGAGCTGTCACTAATCTTACGGCTCCTCTCGAGTCCGTCAGGCTGCTTTTGTTCCAGACTCCATTCGTCGATCACTGCACAGCTGTATACCAGCTACTACTGATGATCTTTTGCACATCTTTTCTCGTCAGGTAACGCTTGTATGGATTACTTGTTCTCTCTTGAATCTGCACTGTCCGCTGTTCTCCGTGCTCTTTGTCTACCTCAACTTGTCCAATATGTTCATTGTCACCTTCCTTGCCTGGGCCCTTTTTCGCGCTGTTCTCACAGCGAGCGAGGTCGTTGGTGGCAACGGAAACTGCGCATGTGGATTCTATGATAGCGGGACTCAGTCCCTCTTCACAGATTCTATCATCGTGTATTTCAATGAGACTCAGGGCTTACCTTCCGAGTTCATTGCCGAGGATTACAGCAACAAGTACGAAAAGGACTGGAACGCTATCTACCGTCAGGGCGCTGACCCAGAGAACCTTCAACCTGGAAATGGATCCCTGCAATTCATCGTGCAGCCACCAAGCGACGATCATATCGTCCAGGGAGCCGGCCTTCGTACAGCGCGACGCGATATCCAGCATGGCTCCTTCCGTACGCTGATCAAATCACCAAGACGCACATCCACAGGCTCGGCGATGTCAATGATGTGGAAATACAACGAGACTGAAGTCTCGGAGCTCAGCGTCATGAACATGAATGATGCTTCTGAAGCATGGGTCGGGACGTTTGTTGGTGGAGAGTTCACCACGAGAGATCTTGGCACGAACTACACACAGCTTCTTGAACAGCCTGCAGCAAACCGTAACTACACAACCTTGGAGGGTAGCCTCAACAATGGCAGCGTCAACCCTTGGGACTTCACTGAGTATCGCATCGACTGGACTCGGGACTATATCAACTTCTATATCGGCGGTAATCTCACTCGACAGATTCTACACAAAGACAACAAGGCAATGCCTTCGGTCCCTGCACCTCTGTACCTCAAACACTGGTCTACCGGTAATCGCTTCTCCATGAAAGGTCCCCCTGGCCGAGCTTCAGTCGCGGAAGTTGGTTGGACTCGTATGTTCTTCAACTCATCCTCCATGAACGCTGCTGCACGCGAAGACTTTGTCGCCAGATGTTCAGTCACAAACGCATGTATGATCGATGACAACACTCTACGTGGATCAACTGCTTTCTCTGACGAGGCTACTGAGAAATGGCGACAAGACCCGCACAAGAGCATAAAGCGCATGCCAGCGCTCTGGATCTCTGTAGCTTGCCTTGCGCTGTCTACATTCCTTCTCATTCATACTTTTATCCGTCGTATGACACAGCCCAAGACACCTAGCCATGGAGGCAATCCGGCCCCAGCTCCGTCAGCTCAAAATGAAAAGACCGCTACACAGGTAGCCACTGAGCTACACTCAGATTCATTGACGAAGAAGTCATCAGCATCGAGCCGGCCAACATCTTCAAGGTATGAGTCGGATGATCTGACCATCGAGCCGATCGGACCCAGTACCGGCACGTCAGTAGTTGGAGGTGCCACATCTAGTGGTCCTTCGCGCGCAAACTCCATACGGTTCGACAGCAGTGCCACAACTCCGTGTGTACTGTCCCCGTACAACAGCACATATGAGCTAGCGAAGGAAGGTCTGCCTACCTTGAGCGAGAGTAACTTCTCTTCCTCATCTCGAGTCGGATTCTCACCCGCCATGGTGGGTGGACACAGAGGATATCTCAACAACATTGGTTCCGAGCAGACGATTGCTATTCCTCATTGTTCGCAGCAGACTACCGAAAAGATCCGGATGGAGACTGTGACCGAATCAGCATTGCCCGCACCTCGTATGAGAGCGCAACCGCCACCACCGCGTCAACGCATCGATTACTTAGCGGGTCTTGTAGCCTTGTGTGCCATTGTTGTCACGATCATGCACTTTGGCCTTACCTTCGTTCCCGCTATCGTCATTCCAGGTGCGCCGCAACACGCTAAATCTGAGTATTGGGCTCAGAAGATCGTCGCCCCATTTATTCTGAATCAGATGTGGCTTGGTGTGTTCTTCACCACCTCCACCCGGTTCTTGACTGCTTCGTACCTGAGGAAGGGCAGTGTCGAGGAGATTGCGAAGGCTGCCGTGCGCCGAACACCGCGTCTTATGATCCCTGTCGCTACCATCGCTTTGTTGGAGTATTTTCTCATCGACATCGGCGCGACCTCCTATCTCCGCTACATCCCGTCGCTAACTTGGTCAACCTGGCCTTACGTCACGAGGTATGAGAACTTTGGCCAGTATATTTCTGAAATCCTTGAGTTGATTTTTCTGGTACCGAATGCCGTGCCTCAGATCACCTTCAACTATTGCACGGGTGTGCTTTGGACAATTGCAGTTCAGCTGCAAGGCTCTTGGCTCGTCCTACTCGGCGCAATAGTTGTCCGAGAGATGAAGACCAAATGGAAGCGTATCGCATTCTACATCTTCTGCATGGTCAACCACTGGTATGCACGATCATGGGGCACGTACCTGTGGCTTGGACTACTTCTCACCGATCTTGACATTACATACAAGTATAAGAAGTGGTTGTACGCGCGTCCAGGATGGTACTATCCACTCCTTACACTTGCTTGGCTGTGTGTCTCTGCCGGCTTTGTGGTCAATTTACTGCCAAACTGGATGGACTTCAACTTTGCAACTGCAGAGCATGACATCCATCCCGACGAAGCGACTGGCGAAGCCCTTTTGCACACAAACAACGCTGGTTACCCACCTTACTATACGCCACGCTTGAATGGTCTTCTATTTGCGGGTGGAATGCAAGCCATCGTTGAACTCTCCACTTGCGTACAGTGGCTGCTCTCTTCACCGCCGCTACTTGTTCTCTTTCCACACATCTTCACCATTTATCTCCTCCACGGCCTCGTCTTCTGGAGTTGGGGCAGCTGGCTCATGGTCTTTCTTGCCGAGCGTGGCTTCACGTACGGAATCAACGTCGCCATCGTCGGTGTCACGTCCTACGCCGTCCTCTTTTTATGCCTGCCCATCGTTACGCCCATCATCGAAGCTCTTGGCAAAGATATCACGGCTCTCGTGTGGATGACGGCGCAAGAACAGAGCCCTCCTCGTCGCAGGACTCTCTTCCCTTTCCCGGGTGATTTGTTTGAGGGGCGTGAGGCCAATGGTGACGCCAAGCAAGACGTCGAGGCCAACTCGAGCAATCGCAGCTCGCAGCTCGTGCGAAACAGCACTTCTATCTTCTCGGGTGGGAGCGATGAGAAAGAAGCAATTACGTTTAAGACTACACCACTGGCAGGCGAAGGCATTTGGATGGAAAAGGTGGGCAAGGATGGTGAAGGCAGGTAATCGGTGACACCTTCTTCGTGCTTTAGTAGAAGGATACAGGGTGAATACGAAGGCAGAGCTGGCTGAAAAGGCGCCGAAGAAAGCAAAGACTAGTAGAAAGAGGTGGCTTAGATGAGGTTTACCCGCGGGCAATTCAGTATTGCGAGACTACAGTTTGTGTGTGTTAGTAGACGGCGGCAGGCAAGCAAGCAAGTGAGAGAAATATTGAAGGTGGCTGCCGCTAGCGAGATTATGATACAAGTTTGTCACACAAATCAAACCTCTGCGATAGCACTACAACAGCACGCAGCATCAGGCACAGCAAACAGCGCAGCCTCCGCCAGCGCAGCCACCGCAAGGTCCGCAGCCTCCGCCTCATCAACCGCTGCAGACACCGCAGGTTCGGCCACCGCAGGATGCGCAACCTCCACCGCCGCAGCCACTGCAAGGTCCGCAGCCTCCGCTGAGACATGCATGGCTTCGTAGCCCGTTCACTGTACTGTACACTTATTTAGATACACAGCTTGACACTTGATCTGATCGTACAAAACTAAGTTTTTTTTTGTAATTCAACCCTGACCACTACCATCTCCTGCTACAGTACTCGCAAAAGTCGTATGACTCAATGTTTCTGTGCCCAAGAATCCAAGAACCTGCTCACGGTCCGAATCTCCCACTCATGCGCCTCTCTGATGTACGCTGGTTCAGCTGCAATATCTTTGATACCATAGCTATCCCAATGATGTCCAGCCCCAGCAATCAGATAGCTCGGGTACTTATCACTGCTTACCCTTGGCTTTGGGGCCAGATCCGAGTGAAAGCACAGATCAAGCCAGACATCTGTGCTTCCATCGATGAGCGCAAGGTTCTCGGCTTTGATATTCCACCCGCCGTACTTGTTGTAGTAGTGCAGCTCCGGCGACTTGGGGATCTTGTTGTGCTGGCCAGCTGGGAACGCCCATGTGCACCATTGCTGGGTGTAGTCCTTTTGCAGAACACGGGATATCAGGGACGGACCGTGCTTGGGAGCGACTTGGTAGGCTCCGGACTCGGAACATGTCGAGTACAGGTAGGAGCGAGAAGCACTGTTTGTGACGTCGGCGTAGTAGGTCTGGTTCTGGGTGCCGAAGCACCCTTCGTCTGTGCTGTTGATTCTGCCACTCTCGCAGGATGGGAGAAGAGTCTTCTTGATGTAGTCGGCATAGCCACCTAGCCCTGTCCAGGGCTCACCATCGGAATACTTGGAGAGGGCGGTGTCGATGCGACTGATGTTAGCTGGGGGATGTATGTTCGTGACGTTCCCGCAGAAATTCCAGAAATCATTTGAGCCGTAGGTCTCATTCCAGTTGAGCTCTTGCCAGGTGTTTGTGGGATAGTTCATAGGACCGCCAATAGGAAACGCGATTGTCATAGCGAAGTCACCGAGACTCTGCAGGGCACCGAGACCAAAAATTTCCTTCAGCTGCTGGATTCCTTCCTTATTATCAGAGTCGATCAGAACATCGATTTTGTCGACGATATCGATGACCCTTGACACGCAATCGGAGGGACCGTACTTGATGATCGGATCGTACCACTGTGGATATTCGAGCAAGGCCTGAGTAGTGGCACTACTGCCGATACCACCAGCAAAGATCGAGTTGTAGGCCTTCATGGTGAACGCAGTGTGTGCACCAGCCAAAGAACCACCGTACATAATCCAGGGAACATCTGGCCCGCTGAGACTGCTGTTAATTCCAGGGAAAGTAGCGTGTTGTCTGAAGTAGGCGTTGTCGGCAATAGCTTCTTCGTGTCAATAGTTTTCGATAAAGATGACAAGGCTTAACTAACTTTGTTCTGTGGTCAAAAACCTTAGCTCGTCTGTTGAACTGCTGTTGTAAGGGTAGCTTTGGCCGTAGTAACGGTTTTCTAAGATGACACCGAGACCATTGAATTTCTCCATCAGGATTTGAATGACTACGGATATCAGTTCAGAGTCTCACTATGGCAAGCTACATACATACTGCCAGTTTCAAGGTTCGAAAATCGACTTTCCCCACTAGTCTCTCCACCAATGTAGAGAAACACTGGTCCTCCAGGCTTGTAATACGACGAACCGAAAAAGTATCGCTGCTTGAACGTATCGTTCGTATGCGGATCATAGCGACTTGAGTTTTGGAAGTGGTCGATCTACCATGCGTGAGAAAAGCGAGTAAGTGTACATTGTGTCAGAATGCATACTGGTTGATCAACGGTTTGAGCTTCGTAAGCTGGTGCAGCAGCTCTCTTCTCCTGCCATTGAGAAGGTGCCGGAGTTGCAGACCCAACGGCTGCCAAAAAGCTGATTAAAGTTGGCGCCTTCATCGTGACCTCGTAGCTTGCAGGTTGATCTTGGTGTCGTGCAGCAAGACGGGGACACCGGACCTCTTAAAGACTACCTGACGTTCGTATTCCTGAACTCTGAGGACGCAATTGCAGCTGCCGCGTACGTCATAATCGCTTCAACCGTCGGAGGTGGGGCAGATTGGAGCTACCTATGCCGCAAAGGGCAGGTGCGTGGAAAGCTTGAGTAAGCTTGGTAGTGCTTATCACCGCTTGTTGCGGGCCACTAGTTTCTGGCTTCAAGCTTCTATCGGCATCTTTGATGTCACGGTGCTTGCATCTGCCAATAGTGGCCAGGAGGTGGCCAATTGGCTGGCAGAGCGCTTCCCAAATACCTGTTCTTCTAGTTCTGGAAAGGTCTTCGGTGGTGCTTCTTCTTTTGGGAACAAGTCAAGGAGGAGCTGGTGTCAAAAACGCGAGTTATAAGTGCTGTGAGCCGGTAAGATACCACAGAGCCGTTTGCTTGGTCAATTTGACTCAGGGCTAGTTGGGACATTCTACTTTCCAGAGATCTGTCAAGGTGTCAGTACGCTCGAAAAACATGAGAAGCCATATTACCCAGTTTGTTAACGATAGCCTACATCTTCAGCTTTCTCTGTGAGTTGCACTGCGAAGAGTGCCCTGCGCACGCATGAAGTTCGCATGTACCCTGAACGCTACCACAAGTGCCACCACAAGCGCGACCCGCAACACCCCACTCGCTGTGGACCTGCAGACGGCACCGACTGCCCTGTCATCGACCCACACAGACACAGCGTTCACAGAATCCGTGCAGAGGTGATGTGGAGATGCAAGACTGGCATTGCCAGAAAATGTTCGGAGTCTTGACCAACGACGCTCGCTCGAAAAGGCGTTCCGTTACCACGCTTCACATGTTACTTTATCCCTACAGGCACTGTACCAACTCCTGTCCCACGCCCGATACAGCCTCCTTCCGCCTAGAACACCATACCCTTCGTCTGCCCATTCTTTGAAACATTGTGATTCCGAATCAAAAACATCCACCCAAACGACAGCGCAAACACGCCCACACCAGCCGCCAGCATGCGCGCCTGCCCGTACCCATACGCCATCTGGATCGCGATGCGCTCGGGCGAGCCCACAGGGTACGCCAACTGCGCGGGCAGGCTCGAGTAGATGGTGAGTAGCTGCGGCTGCGCCGACTCGGGCAGATACATTGAGAGCGCCTTGGCGAACGTGTTGGTCCAGATGGTGCCGGAGATGGTGCTCCCGATGGCGCCGCCGACGGAGCCGGAGACGTAGAGCAGTGCGAGCACGGCGGCGACGTGCTGGTGGTCGACGGCGGCAAGGCATGCGAGTTGCACGAGCAGGATGAATACGCTGCCGCCGATGCTGATCAGGATCTCGCACATTATGATGTAGCCGATGTGTTGGTTGGGGCGGCGGAAGGCGATCATCAGGCCGAGCCCGAGGGTATAGATAGGCACCGTGACGTAGAAGAGCCATTTGAAGCGGCCAGTTCGGCGGATTAGGTAGCCGACGATGAAGAGAAGCACACCGGAGACGACTTGGAAGGTGGAGTTGACCTGAGGGTGTTAGCTTGGCGGGCTATCAAGGGAGGAGTACGATGGGGACGTACGTAACCGGCTTCAGCGATGGAGAGGTTGCAGACGACTTGTAGGAAGGATGTGAAGTAGCTCGCCCAGCAGTAGTAGCTGATCTGGTATGTCATATCGATTAGACAGGCACCGATGACGGAGCGGTCGAGGAGGAATTTGTTCTTGAGAAAGGGCTGCTTGGCGACATATGTTTCGTAGAGGCCGAAGGCGATGAGAAGGAAGAATCCGACGACTATCATGGCAATGATGTAGTCGGTCCTCCAACCATTGGGGGCGTGCGTAGCAAGATTGAAAGGAAGCAAGAAAATGGTCAAGCCGCCAGCGAAGAGAACAACACCAGGCACTGTAGACATACTCGTTAGCTGTGAGAACGGAGCAATGGCGGAACACTCACAGTCGAATGCGACAACGGCTTTCCAGACCCTGTCCAGCGACCACGGTTTGCGGATCTGCTCAGCAATCAGCCCCCTCTTTTCCGCTTTGCGAAGCTGGAGCTTCAACAACACGAAAAGAGGAGCGGTGACGGCTGGGACTATGATAGCGAAGCTGCCAAAGCCCCAGCGCCAGTTCCGAACGTGCAAGAGGAACGATTCTGCCGCCTTGGATCCCGCGAATGCTGTGATCATGTACGGCGATGACGTGAACGCGAAAGCAATGCCTCGATTGCGCAGCGACGTGACATCAGCCGCAAGAACAGCGACAGTGTAGATGACGCCCGAGAATCCGATGGAGTAGAAGACCTGGACTCTGTGTCAGTCCCGGTTTTGACCAAGACTGTTGACGACTGACCTGTGCAGCACAGAACGTGGCCAGATTCTGCGAAGTAGCCATCAGCACCACGCCCAGCGTCGCCGATCCAACCATCAGCGCAAACCCCTCCGCACGCCCCCACACATCCAGCAGCTTTGCTATGGGGATGTAGACCGAGGCCGTGATTGCTCGGGAGACGATGTCAATGACCGTCATCAGCGAGTGCGACCGGAAGTCACTCGTCACGTAGGGCACCAGCCCAGCCAGAATCGAGCCTCGGAATCCGTTGGTCAGGAAGATCAGCCAGATGCTGCACGTAGTCAGCTACTTGGGTTCAGCGTATCGTGTCAATGTTGACGTACTTGATCAGCAAGGCTGCGAGTGACCATTTGCTCCATGTGAGCGTCGTGGCCTCGATTTGCTGCACACCACGCTGTGCATCGTAATCCGGCACCTCGTCCGGAAACGCCTTTAGATCCTCTGGATCCGCCGCAGTGTCGATTTTGGCACCCTTTTCAGGGTCCATCTGCACCATTGGCAATGGTGTGGCTGCGTGCACATCACTCGTTGGCGCATTGCCGGTCACCGCGCGCCCGACCACGGGCTGATCCGACCCCAGAGTAGCCATTCCAAGTTGTTCAGTAAGAAACAAAACCTCGAATTGGAGGAGTTACACAATCTTGCGTCGCGATGCTCACACTATAAATTCCATCTGATAAGGAACCGCGGAATTCTCGGCACATGTGGTGGGTACCGATCGGGACGTACCTGGACTGGCGCGGCGCTTGCTAAGACTTTAGTCGACGGGATGCCTTACCATGGTGCTCCTTCGCCCGACAGAATCTTCAGCGAGATCTAATCTGATTGACGGGCGAGATAGTGTATGGCTTGGCTCCGTGGTTCAAGAGATATAGCCGGTCGAGGTGCGTCTGGACGGGAGGAACGCGTTGGGTTGCCCACATAGATGCATGGCGAACAGCTAATACGGTGCTTCGTCCGGATGTACTTCGCGGCAGTGGCCGTCTGCCACTTGTGGCTGTAGCTTGTTTACGGGAGGGAGGTCCTCGGTATTCAAAGACGCGAGCGCTGTGAAGCTCTGCTCTCGAGGTGCACTAACTCTTGAGGCCCTTCACGATCGCCCTGACCGCTGGGACCCATACCAGCTGTCTGGGCTCGCTTCGCTCCACGGGACAAGCAGCCATTTTTTTTTTATACCTACCTGTTCAGGCCCAACGGTGGAGTTCCAAACTCTCCAACAACTCGGCACACCATAAAGCCAAGAGCCCATGAGCGTCCGATGAGAAATCTGCGGAAGCGCATGCGCACATGCTAAGATCTGCGGCGTGGGTATTGTGTGGTGTGACAATCCGCGGGTTGGCGACGCCAGGATTGAGGTCGTCCGCCCGATTAAAGTGGATTCATCTAATCTTATCTCCCCGAACCGACATCGGACGAGGCCGATCTTCTTCATACCGCGTTAGTATCACAGCTACATCAATGTGTATGTTCGTTCGCCTGGCCTAGATCTTGCAATGGCACCCCAGGGTCTGGTCATTGCTCTAAAGTTGCCGTACATGAGAATACTATGCATGAGATGGAAATGCTATCCTACACCTCTGACATCAGTGGATTTCCCATCAACATCCTTGTGCCCTCACGCGTCCTTCAACGCGATATCCGTGCTAGACATCTTCTTCTAACATAGACATCTTCTTCTAACATCCACGCCTAACTACCACAAGAGATCGAAACATCAACGGGACGACGCCAACAGACCCAGAGCTCTAGCACTTTAGATCCTACTCCTCTAGCAACACAACCACCCGCTCCCCGTCGCCCTCAGATCCTCGACCACCTGAGCAGCACCGCCGCCGCAACAACCGGCAGCACGCTAACCAGCTCGCCCAGCCCCGCAAACTGCGGCGGAATCCGCGCATTCACAAACGCGCCCGCGCCCAGCAGCACCGCCAGCGTGTTGTACACGAAGCTCCAGCCGAAATTGAACGCCACCCTGCGCATCGCCTTCCGGCTGATCGCCAGCAGCGTCAGCAGCGCCGCGAGTTCGCAGCGCACGAGCACCACGTCGGCGGCCGCCTGCGCGATCTCGCTGCCGCTGGACAGGTGGATGCCGACGGTGGCCTGCGCGAGGGCGACGGCGTCGTTGGTGCCGTCGCCGACGAACAGGATGACGGGTTTGCGGGGGCCGCGGCTCGCTGGGGCTCGGGCGAGGGCCGCGATGTAGGCGCGTTTGTCGGCGGGGGCGCAGCGCGAGCGCACGTTGCTGCGCGGGATCGAGAGGTGGCGCGCGGCGGCTTGGACGGCGCCGTCGTCGTCGCCGGAGAGCATGTGGATGGCGATGCCGCGCCGTTGTAGCTCTGATATGGTGGGTGCGGCGTCGGGACGGAGTGTGTCTTGGAGTCCGTAGATGGCTGCGGGATCGCCGTCGATGGTGAAGCAAGTCACGGTCAGGCCTTTTGCTAACAGCTCTTTGACGACCGGGTGCGCATCCAGGCCGAGCCATTGTGCGTTGCCGGCTCGCAGCTCAGTCCCCTGCCAGCTGCCCTGGACGCCCTTGCCAGTTACAGACTTGGTGTCCTGGACTGCGGTTGCAACGACACCATCCTTGAGATGCGATGTGATAGCAGCGGAGACCGGGTGCTTGATATTGGCCAGCAGCCCAAGTAGCAGCGACTTGCTCAATACCGGATCGGGGTAGACAGTCGAGTGCTCTACAACGGTAAGCTGGCCGAGTGTCAACGTCCCCGTCTTATCAAACACAACATCCGTTGCCTTGTACGCAACCTCAATGCTTGCCGCAGACTTGAAAATGACGCCGCGGCGTGCTGCGACACCAGATGCTATTACAATGACCATTGGGACCGCCAGGCCGATTGCACACGGACAAGACACTATCAGCACGGTTATCGCGTACGTGATGGCTTCGATGGTGGCCTGCGATCCGGACTGCTTGCGAACCGCGACGCCTATCGCCACCCAAATCGCAAACGTCACGATTGTGAGGGCGACTACGACCGGCACGAAGTAGCTCGCGACTTTGTCTGCGATGTCCTGGATTCTTGGCTTCGACAGCTTCGCTTCGTCGACCATGCTGGCGATTGTGGTGATGGTGTTGTCGCCTGGCAGGCGCGTCAGCCGGACTGTGAGCATGCCTTGGCCGTTGATTGATCCTGCGATGACGGAAGAGCCGGTGTGCTTCTCAACGGGCCTCGACTCGCCGGTCAGCATCGACTCGTCGATTTCAGATGATCCCTCGACTACAGTGCCATCGGTAGGCACTTGCGAGTCTGGTGCTACTCTGAAGACATCGCCGTACTGGAGAAGCCGGGCATCGACGACCTTCTCCTGGCCATTATCTTCAACGAGTATGGCGGTAGGTGTTTGGAGAGATCGGATTGAGATGGACTCAGCGGCCTGTGCATGGTTAGTCGAATCTCGAATGGCGACAAGGACAAACCTTCTGCCGAGCCAGCGACGCGACCCATCGCCCGACCATTATCAAAGTGACCAGCAGCGTACTTGTCTCGAAGAATTCACCCGTCGACAACGGACTGCCAGCAATCATGTACCCAAAGGAGACGACCGAGAAAACGTACGCCGCGCTCGTACTCAGAACGATCAGCAAGTCCATCTCGATGACCCGGGAATACACAAGTGCCTTCAGGGCCTTTGGATAGAACGGCCCCGCAACGCCCACCTGCACAATAGTAGCCAACGCAAGCGAGGCCGAACCGTACGCGACCTCACGATGCGGAAGCGGCGCCCACGCCATGACCAGGACCGGGATCGTCAAACCCGCCGACACCAGAGTCACCAAACCCATGTGCCAGACATGCCGCCTCCCCGCATCCATCGAGGGATCCAGCCGCACGGGCGCGAGTTGCACGGCACTCCCCCAGCCCCTCTCCACCAAGTCCCTCGCCCCAACCGCACTCGCATCATACGCCACACGCACGGTATCCCTATCGAGCGCACGTATCTCGAGCACGCCAGCAGGCCACTTGGCGCCCGCAACCAGCGCCGCGCGCCCCGCGCACGCGATGTCGAAACTTGAGCCCTGCGTCGAGATGCGCTCACACTTGAACTCGGTCGTGCGCGCGAGATGCCGGATCACGTCCTCGGCGCTCGCGCGGTCAATGTCGAACTCGGCGCGTGCCAGGACGAGGCTGGTGCGCAGGTTGCGCAGGTAGGGGAGGGTGGCGAGCGTGCGCTGCAGCTTGGTCTCGCAGCCGGTGCAGGTCATGCCGGATATGCTGAGGACGACGTGTTCGGTGCCCGCGCTGGCCTTTTCTGGGTCGGTAGAGGGGATTTCAAGGGCGGCGACTGTGGTGCTGAGCTTCTTGTCGGTTGTGCAGGCCGATCTGCTAGGAGTTGCGGAGCAGCAGATCGTCGTGTTTGGGGATGCGTGTGCTTGAATACCATATGTCGGGCTCTTATCAACGCAGCTGCTCGCCGATGTGGCCTTCGAGCAACACCCGCTTGGGCCCTTCTTGGGAGAGCTCTCTGTGGCAGTCGGTGGCAGATCCGTAGGCTTCTTGTCGGTTGAGCAGCAGGCCGATCTGCTGGTCGTTCCAGAGCAGCAGCTCGTGGTGTTTGGGGACGGGTGTGCTTGACTACCACCTGCTCTCTTATCAACACAGCTCGCCGATGTGCCCTTCGAGCAACACCCGTCTGAGCCCTTCTTTGGGGGCCTTCCTAGGGCAATGGGCGGCAGCTTCGTCTGCTCCTTGTCGGTCGAGCAGCAGGCCGATTTGCTAGTCGTTGCGGAAACGCAGCCCATGGCTTCTGGAGAAGGGGTCTGCTGTGTAGTTTGAGTACCACTGGCATCCCCAGTCGGTGAGCTTTCACCACCACAGCTGCTCCCCGATGGGTCTTTCGAGCAACACCCGGCGACCGTCTCTGGGCAACATCCCGTAGCAGTCGGCGGCCGATCCGCTGGCGAACAACCACCACCAGCCTCCGCTACGCTTCGGTCCGACGCGCAGCACCCCTCTCCGCAAGCCGCGCCCTGCGCCTCACCCGTCTCACTCGACGAGCCGAGTCTGCGATCCTCTGTTCGGAATTCCGGGGTCGTAGAGTGAGTGTTCTCCCCAACAGGCTCGATAACAGCTGGCTGCGCAGCACCGCAGCAACCACCACCACAAGCCATGACTTCGAGACACTGAACAAGACCTGGCGACGAACCGTGTGCGTCGGGAACGCAGTGGCATGGCGCTCGCGCGCGCAGATCCCGTCTCTTATGTCTCCCGCAGCGATTACATATCGATATGTCACCGCTCGCGTCCAGCGTCCCGGTGCTCCACCGCTAGCCCACGACCCTTGTGGAATCCCTGTGTTGTGAAGCTCTTGTGTTATAGCCTCCTCCAGAGGCTCACACAGCACCCCCTCCCCTTACCGCTCGCTTGCGAACCGCGGGCGCAACGTAGACCCGCACCGTTCAATCCCCGCCTTCCCAAAGCGGCAAGTGCCGCCCGCCATCGACGACGCTCGTTTCTTGACGCCATCCCCGCGCTCCCGGGCGGAACACGCAATCTAGCGCGACTCTGGCTCTTCCCCGGGCTAAGTAGGTAGTAGGCGCTGTCCGCAAGGGGTGAACGGTGCAGCTAGGAATCCGCCTCCTGTCTTGCTGAGGTAAGCGACCCAAGGTGCTTGACGCTAGTACCCTACCTCTTCACACCCGTACTCTTAGTATGATTGGTGGTATGCATATGGGTACCTGCACCGCGCCGTTCTCGTCGAAGAATCATGTCGAGGAATCATGTCCAGAAAACCGCATGTCAAGGAAATCATGTCAAGCAACTCTCCAACTTACAGCTTAACAGTACCCCCAAGGACCCTAGCACAGGCTATAGCTACAAGAGCCGTGTGCTCTGAGCGAGGGAACGGGGTTGAGGCGTTTGTACGGTTTGTCGGAGAGCTGTTGAAGAGCGGGAGCTTACCGGCGAAACGAGAGCGACCATCGTTGCACTGCCTGTGCGTACCTGGGCGCGTGTGCGGGCGGAGCGTGGACGTGCTGACAGCTGTTGGCGGCAGTGGGGCAGTGTCGCGCGAGACGCGGCCAGATGCTGAGGCATGGCTGTGTGTTTGTATGCGTGTCTTGCGCTGGGCGCGAGGAGCCGTACGAGCGACACAGGCGTGTGCCAACGGGTTGAGCTGGCGTGGGTGTGGTGGCGGGTGTTTTCCACCAATGGTCACGGCGCAACGCACAGTGTCCGACGCAGAGTGTCGGTGGATTGCGTCTTCCGTGTACTTATTGTACGTACGGGGGATCCCCCGTTTGTCTGAGCTTCACAGGGCGGTCGCGGTTCCGCCCCGCACTCGCTCGGGTCCCGCTGCTGGTCTTGCCCTAGGTGCCAGGTGCTAGTAGGTAGCAGGATAGACGGAGTGCGGGCTGTGAACAACGTATAGAGCGAGAGAGACAAGCAAAACGTACAGAGTGTACATATTCCCACACAAGCCCTTGTCCCGTGCACGTCGACACCGGATCCAGTGCAGAAAAGGGCGAAAACCGCATGTGCACCTGCCCTTACAGAGCACGTTGACGACGTGTGATGTTTGGTATTACGGCGATATGGCAATACGGCAATACGGCGATACCGCTCGGTGTTGGGGCTTGGTATGGAGCGAGGGCTGAGGAACGTGTAGAGTCAGGATGTGTGTAAGGTATAGAGTGACGTACGAGGCGAGTATAGACAACGCGTGGAGTGAATAGCGTGTATAGAGTGTATAGAGTGTGTGCAGTGTATATCGTATAAATCTACAAACCACTACAACGCCCCATCCCGTGCGCATCGACGACTGTTCGACGACACATCGACAACTTATCAACAACAGATCGACACAGATCTAACAATAGTAGAGTAGTACGGGGGAGGAAGACGACGGGGGAGGTGTATGCAGCAGCAGCGCGTGCACGTATGTACGGCGGGCGCAGAACAAGAAAGAAGAAAGAAGGAAAGTAGTGTACAGCTACAGCAACAATAGAAACAGGGTAGAAACAGAAGCAAAAAACAAGTGGTATATCCAACGCACAGAAACGCCGCGCAGACTCGCCTTGGCCGCTGTACCCCCCTCCCCCCCCCCCGGATTCCAGCACAAGCCAAGCCATCGTGACCCCCAGACGAGCGCCCATCACAACCGCACATCACTACTAAACCCCAGCACCTCGACCCCCACATTAACCGCCGTGCACACGACCCACACAGCCACCAACCCCCACCCAATCACGCGATCCATGCGCCACCTGCGCAGCGGCACCGCGACCAGCAACCCCGCGAGGGTGACCAGCAAACTGGCGCCACTGATAACCAACGTCGTGCTCACGGCGATATGATACGGTTTCCACCTGAGCGGCCTGTCCGGATGGCGCTCATGCCCCTTCTCGCCCTTGACGAGAATCATCCAGCTCCCCGACAACCCAATGCCGAGCAGAATGTTCAGCATGGGGCCGCCGAAGCACGCGCTCAGCGCCATGACGGGGAAGCCCAGGCGCGCGACGGTGATGTCGGCGACGAGGTCGCCGAGCGAGTTGCCGACGGCGAAGATGGTCAGGCCCAGGATCGCGTCCGACATGTTGAGGATCACGCCGAGGGTGCGCAGCACGCCGACGACTTCGTTGGCGATGGTGCTGATCCACGCAATGGCGACGGCGAAGCCGAGGAAGCAGAGGAGCGGGCGCCAGGGGGGTGGGCGCGTGGGGGTGGTGGTGAGGAGGAGGGCGGCGAGGAGGAGGAGCGAGGCGAGGAGGGAGAAGAGGGTTTGGCGCAGGAGGGCGAGGGGGTTGGTGGGGGAGATGTTGGCCCAGAGGACGAGGATGATGAAGAAGGGTGCGGTGAAGAGCTGGGTTATGACGAGCCAGCGGTTCCAGTCCTTGGGGG
Organism: Boeremia lycopersici; assembly: GCA_022609225.1. Taxonomy (NCBI): domain Eukaryota; kingdom Fungi; phylum Ascomycota; class Dothideomycetes; order Pleosporales; family Didymellaceae; genus Boeremia; species Boeremia lycopersici. The sequence goes on from JAGKPY010000115.1 coordinate 57,150, forward strand.
GTGTGGGCGCGGGGAGCTGCTCGGGGGAGGACATGACGTTGTCGGAGGTGGTGAGGAGGAGCTGGGGCGGGGCGGAGGCGGTGGTGGCGTGGGAGGCGTAGGAGGGGTTGTGCAGCTTGAGCGGGTCGGTGCCGGCGCGGCTGGCGGGGGCGGAGCCGTCGAGGCGGAACTGCGGGTCGAAGGTGTCGCCGATGGGGGTCAGGGCGGGAGGGAGCCCGAAGTCGGGGCCGAAGTCGGGGCCGAAGTCGGGGTGCAGGTCGTCGGTGGTTGCGGGCTCGGCGACGGGCAGGGTGATGGTGAGGAGCAGGACGGGGGGCGCGGCTACGAGGCCCAGAATCTTGTCCCAGATGTTCTTGTCGCGCCAGCTTGTCAGGGTGGGGAACAGCGTCGACAGCAGGACGTGCGGCGCGGGGAGGACCTGCGAGGGCCACCATCCGGGGGTCCGGGCGACGTGGTAGACGCCGAAGAGGCTCTCGTTGTGGAAGGCGGACTCGGGCGATGCGCTTGGAGATGGCAGGCGCAGGCTGGGTGCTCGAGACGAACTGTGCGCCGACCACGGGAAGTCTGTGTAGGCAGGAAACGGGATGGGCGGGGACGAAGCACCGGGCACGGCCAGCTTTAGATTTGGACGGTCGCTCGCGTTGAGGACGGGCGAGGACAGGGGACTGGGCGTCGATGTCCCTGAGCGCTGTGAGAGGCCTTGCGAGTCGAGGCCTGGGGGCGCGAGCAAGTCGGAGTAGCCTCGATTCCTCGGTGCCGGGCTCTGCGCGCGCGACGAGGCCTGCGAGGGGGGTGGCGACAGCGAGATGGTCGGCGACAGGGGCGCGGGGCCTGCTCGACTAGACATGTTGTGGCGGAAGTCGGGGGTTGCGGGCGCGAAGCTGATGTGTGGGAGATTACCAAAACGCGCGTTGTCAATGTCGTTTGTGGACACGGCTCTGGTGCGGCTGTTCTGCTGCACCTCCAGCACCGGGCGCACAACGGTTGGTGACTTGCCCGACGACGCCGAAGCGACGTCAAAGGGCGGGCGAGGAGCAGGATCCGAGATGGTGGAGATCAGGTCCTGCTGCTGGGCGGTGGTGTAGGTGGGGTCGTCCGAGTAGCGGCGCAGGTTCATGGGCATGGACTGAATGTTCCTCGACTTCTGCAGCGACGACAGCACGGCTCTGAACTCGAGCGCGCCCACCAGACTGGGGCGGATAGGCGTCTGGGTGGGTCGGCGCTGTCCCAGCGGCGGCCGGCTGACACGCATGTTGTTTGTCATTTCGCCCATCCAGCGGTCGCGCTCTTCCTCGTTCTCGTCGGCGTCTATGGTGTCTCGGCCAGCACGCTCGAGGGCATTGAGGTCGTCGATTGAGACACCCCGCGAGGGTGTTGCAGCATTGGCGGGCGCGCTGTCCTCGTCGTCGACATATTGCGGAACCTCGTCCTCGTCGCCGCCAGGGGTGACGTAGTGACTGCGGCTGGCGGCAGCTTTCAGGCGGCGGGCCTTGCGCTGGTTCAGCGACCAGTGCCAGACAACAACAAACACGACGTAGAACAGATAAAAGGCGACCATGGAGACGGCCTCCCACAGGTGGAGCTCGCCGTCGACAATGAAGCCCATGCTGAAGGCGGCGGCGACTATGAAGAAGCCCACGTCGCGCACGAAGCTCTTGCGGGCGACGTTGAAGGGGCGGATCAGGGCCATGGAGCCGGAGACGACGGCGGTGATGAAGCTGGCGGCGCCGATGAGCTCGCCGACGGCGAGACTGGCGGCGTGGGTGCGGAAGGCGGCAAAGGTGGAGAAGACGTCCGGGCTGCCGTTGCCAAAGGCGAGCAGGGTCACGCCGGCCAGGCTCTCGCTCATGCCCAGCATGCTCGCGATGGTGTTGAGGTTGACGCAGAAGAAGTCGCTGGCGGCGATGCCAATAGTACTAAACAGCAGGGCGAGCCACAGGGTCATGGCGACAAAGGCGACGGGTTTGGCGTGCGGCAGGCGGCAGTAGTAGAGGGTCAGGTACGAGACGACGCCGGCCTCCTCGTCGGGGCAGTTGGCGAGCACGAAGGCGCACTGGTCGCGGGCATGGTGGACGAGGCGGCACTGGGCGGGTCAGCAGCTGGGGGGACGGGGGGGACGGGGGGGACGGGGGGGACGGCGGGGACGGCGGGGACGGCGGGGATGTGGAGCGTGCCTCTTGGTCGAGAACGGTGACGTCTCGGGTGCGCAGCGCCGCACTCGCCGTCTGGCCGCGCAGCTCTTTGGCCCACGCGAGCGCGGTGATGAGGGCGATGGCGAGGAGGGTGAGGGCAAACGGGCGGGCAGAGTATTTGGCGCGGCGCCAGCGCTGCACCGTGTGCAGGATCGAGCGCTCGTCCATGGTCGGGGCATGCTGCTTCATGCGCGCAGGAGCGTGGTGGGAGCTCGGTCTTTTAGCTGCCGCGGCCGAGGCGGGAGGGCGGGAGATGAAGCGGGAGAGAGATGAAGCGGAAGATGGCGCGAAAGATGGCGCGAAGATGGCGCGGAAGATGGCGCGGAAGATGGCGCGGAAGATGGCGCGGAAGATGAAGCGCGGGGGGTCGCAAACGTGCCGAGGCGGCAGAGGGAATGGCGGCGGGCGCAGACAGGGAAACGGGTCGCGGTGGTGCAGCGTGCAGCGTGCAGCGTGCAGCGCGCGGGCTCTTAACCACGGCGCCCATGTCTTGGAACCGGCTGTGAAGCGTGATGGAGCAGAGGCGCCACTGTGGCAGTGCGGCTAGTTGTCGTGTGGCGAGTCGCCACTCGTTGTGGCTAGTGGATGTGGCTGATGGTGTGGCTGATGGTGTGGCTGGTAGTGTGGCTAGTGACTAGTCGTCAGTGGCCAGTGCTGGTCGCAGTGCCGGCGCTAGCGAGCAGCCCTCGACGTCCGTGTTGACAAACAAAGCGGCGACGGCCATCACGAGACGACGGCCATCACGAGACGACGACACGAGCGAGACGACGACACGACACGACGACACGAGACGACGACACGCCGACGACAATCGCCACCACGACGACACGACACGACGACACGCCGACGACAATCACCACCACGACGACACGCCGACGACAATCACCACCACGACGACACGCCGACGACAATCACCACCACGACGACACGACACGACGAGACGACTCCTTCACAGCCGCCACCGTCGCCGTCACACCATGGCCCGCCCGCGATACAGCCTCGCGCCGCAGGGCACGCCCGCGAGAGGCACCAAGTACGCAGCCCGCCCGCCCGCCCACTCGGCCACACTGACGCCCCAGGGTCCCGCTCAACGACGACGACGAAGAGCGCGCCAACCGCCGCCATGCCTTTGCCGAGAAGCATCGCAACTCGCTGCGCGCCTCGGCCACGCCCGTCAAGAAGGCGCGCCGCTCGCTGGCCGCCGACCCGCACACCCCGGCCCAGGACCCCGACCACCACGACCAGGACATGCCCCATGTCGCCGGCAGCGCCGTCACCCCCATGAAGCGCGTCCTGCCGCTGGCCTCCAACTTTGAGGACTGGATCAAGATGGCCACCGACAACAAGATCAACGCCACCAACTCGTGGAACTTTGCCCTGATCGACTACTTCCACGACATGTCGCTCCTCAAAGAGGGCGACGGCGTCAACTTCCAAAAGGCCAGCTGCACCCTCGACGGCTGCGTCAAGATCTACACCAGCAGAGTCGACAGCGTTGCCACCGACACCACCAAGCTGCTGAGCGGCCTGGCCGAGAACGGCAACAAGAAGCGCCGCGACGATGACGACGACGACGACGACGACCAAGACGACCCCGAGCGCGCCGGCGACGACGGCCAGAAGAAGAAGCGCAAGCGCGCCGTGCGCTCCGCCGAAACCACCCTGGCCGCCTCGTTCGAGCAGCTGCAGAACAAGAAGATGGACCTCGAGCTGGCCCAGGACCCGCTGTTCAAAAAGGCCACCGCCGACTTCGACGAGGGCGGCGCCAAGGGGCTGCTGATGAACCACCTGGCCATTGATGCAAACGGCCGCATCGTCTTCGACAGCAGCGACGATGCAGGCGACAAGACGGCGAGGGACGTCGCGGACCCCTCTGCACCTGACGAATCACCCGAGCCAGAAGAAGTAAAAGAGGCCGTGAACGAGGCCGATATCCATGTCGACATGTCCGCCCTGGCCGCCAAGTACTTCCCCAACCTTGCGCTTCTCGACGAACAACACGTCTGCCCGTCCATGAAGACGTTCGATCTCGGCGACGTCAACGGCTCCATGGATCTGCCCTTCCTCAAGGCCCCCGACGACTGGCGGCAGGAAGAGCAGGACGCCCAAGACGACGCCGCCAACGTCTCTGGCGTGTTCCTCGACGACGACAACAACGCCGGCGGCTTCGATGATGACGACGACGACGACGACGACAATCTGGACATGGGTGCCGACATTGGCTTTGGAGAGGGCGGCGAGGCTGTCGCCCACCAGCTGGCTCTCGACCCCAGCGTCCGCGTACATGACAAAGAAGAGGAGGCCGACGAGCCCGTAGAAAGCATCGAAGGCCAGCCCGCCACCGACGACCAGTATTCCCTATCCATGCACCACCTCCGCGGCCAGGAGCACGAGAATATCCTGACCTACTTCGACCAAGCCCTGAAGAAGAACTGGGCCGGCCCGGAGCACTGGCGCATCCGCCGCATCAAGGACGCCGGCAAAACCGCCCTGCCCACAAAGCGCAAAGAGAAAGAGCCCTTCACCATCGACTTCCTCGCCCCCATGTCCCAGGACCTCGCAACCGCCCTCTACACCCCGCCGCCCTCGGCCTCGACAATCTCCCTCCCCAAGGCCCAGTGGATCGCGAAAGAGCGCCACCTCCTCCCGCCCGACCGCAACTTCAACTCGAAAAACCTGCTGCAGCTGTTCCTCAAGCCCAAAGCCCGCCTCGGCCCCCGCCGCGCCCAGAACCGCCCCGACCCCGCCAAACAGCCCGAGCCCCCGCGCGAAGTCGACGAGGCCTTCTGGGCCACCCGCGCCGCGGACGACGACGCCGAACCGCCTGCAGGCAACTACGACGCGGATTTCTTCGCCGACGACGCCCTGCCCTTCGCCGGCGGCTTTGACGACGACGACGACGACTTCGCCGACGCCCGCGACCACTTCTCGCCGCCGCCAGCCGACGGCACGCTGGCGCCCGACGCGCCCGCCCAGCCCGGCGCATTCGGCGCGGACCTTGTCGCGCAGACGCGCCGCTTCCGGCCCGAGTACATGGCGTACGCGCGCACGGCGAAGAAAGTCGACGTCAAGCGGCTCAAGGACAATCTGTGGGGCAGCATGGGGCTGGACGACGTGCGTTTTCCATTCATCACCCTTCTTTGCACCGCTAACTGAACGCAGACACAGCCCGCCCCAGTCAATCTCGACGCCCTCGACCCCGCCGCCCCCGCCGCAAAAGACCCCTCCCTCAACTTCAAAGACGTCGTCCAGTCCCTCGCACATCTGTATCCGCAGAAAGCCCTCGCTGATATATCGACGAGTTATTGTTTCATCTGCACCCTGCATCTGGCGAACGAACAAGGGCTGGTGATTGAGAGCGTCGAGGATTATAGCGATTTGAAGATCCGGCGGGATTGGAGCGCGGATTTGAGCGTGGGGCATTGAAGGAAAGAGGGGGGGGGGGCGTTTTGGTGTTGCGGATCGGGCGTGTAGATGTGCGAATGCCCGCGTTTTACTGCAAGAGCAGGGAGTCGAGATATCCCGTCGGAACATTGCAACCGGCATCTCCCATCCTCCAACAACAATCTGTTGATACAATCTATTAATACACTCTGCAAACACCACCACGCACCTTCCAGACTCCTAGTCTCGTTTCCAAGCCGCCCTGCCATCCAAACCGCCCCGCCACCGTCCCCCCGCGCTCCGCATCTGCGTGTCCCGGACCTGGCTCCGCAGCGCTGTGCTCCGGGAGATGAGGTGCACGGGATGGACGAGGAACGGAGGACGGGGAACACACGACGGAGAACCGAAGCGCCCGCGTAGTATGCTCGTCCAAACCCCACGATGCTCGCGTGTGCAGACAGTACGTCGTGCGAGTGTGCCCAGCGTGGCGAAGACGCGGGCGTGCGCGCCGGCCCGTCAGACAAGGCGCTGGTGTGTACAGTACGTGGATACATACACCTTCACATGAGCATGCGTGAATACATATACCTTCACAAGAGCATGCATGCATGCATGCATCCAGGATAGCGGCGCCCATCCGCGCCCCGGGACGAGGCGCAGAGGAACTCGAAGCGGCTTCGTGTAGGTCAGGGGGTTGTGTGTGTGTGTGTGCGTGCGTGCGTGTGTGTGGTGTGTGAGGGGTTGCTGCGTCTTGACGCCAGTATCACGGCGGTAAGGTGTCCATCTCGCACTCGACCTCGCTCACCTCACCGCCAGATTCTGCAAAAATCTCAAGTGCCGCATCCTCTCGGCGTGAACACGACAGTATGCATCGCTGTATCGCGACTGGCGCGTCACGCAACGGCGCGGCAGTGGGCAGTGGGTAGTGGGCAGTAGTCAGTAGTCAGCAGTCAGTGCCTCCGTGCTGCCGTCCCCAGCACGCCCGCCCACACACCGCCGGCGCAGCAGCCGCGCACCGTCTATCAGACACCGAACGAGCCCTCCGCAGCAATCCAGCCCGGATAATGCACGGCGACCCGTCCACCGCCGCGGTGGTCGTTGCGCATGCAGCTGCAGCAGACACTGCCAGACAGACAGACGCGTCGGGTGTGTTGTCGAAGGACCTGGGTATGCGTCGACCCGAGAACCTTGTTAGAGTCCTGGTGCCCACGGTAGCCGCGTTGCAACCTGCCGGACGCGGCGGCCCCCCGCGGGGTTGAGAGTCCTGCGTGCGGAGGGATTCGTGGGTTTTGTATACTGCACTGTGTAGACGGTGCGGAGCTGGGCCTCGGCGTCTGCGTCTGCTAGATCCGGTCCTCGCCTCTGCCAAATCTGAATCCCGGCCTCTGCCTCTATCTTTAAGAATCCTAGAATCCTAAGACGTCGTTCCTACGCACAGGCGGAGAGATGGCATAGTATTGCACAAGACTGTCTAGGAGAATAGAAACGGCGTAGGGGTATCGGTGGCTCGCGAGAGGTGGATAGCGTGGGCTGGGACTTGCGTTTTTGCGTCGAGTGCAACGCGTGGCTCCGTCTTAGTGTGAATCCGGCGGCTGGTGTGCGGGGAGCGGGTGGGAGATGGGGGGTTAGAGTTGGAGTTCGCACTTGACATTTATACTTGATATAAGAGGAGAGCTCGGGTGTGCTGTTGTTGTATAGACCAGCACCAACCAGAGATATATAATGCGCAGAGAGAGCTACTTCCACATACGACCATAGGACGTTGAAAACAAGGCTTCCCGTTCGCTCAGCCCTATTTAAGCAACGTACCGGCGGATTAGTACTCAGGTGGGTGACCACTGGGGAATCCCCGCTGTTGTATGTCATTCTCTTTTTGTTCGAGCCTGGGAGGTTAGGTGGCGACGTCTATGTCTGAGATTTTGTATGTTCGATCGAGTATCGGACGTTGGAGGGGAGGGGGCGTCTGTTCTGCTGGTTTTTGAAACTACAATGTGTTGTTCTTGTAGGATATGTCTAAAGATTCAGTATTGGAAGATGGAAGGTGCTGAATGAGTACTACCATCCAGAAGCAGTTCCACGACTCGCACATGCCTGGCCTTTGCCGCGACTACCGCGTCACCCTAACACCCTTCTTGCACGTCAACCCCTGCACCATTTCCAGCAGCAATCCCACTATCTCTACGTACCCCAAAGATGCTGCACAAGGGGTGTTGTTGCCCCCATCACCATGTGCCAGGGTCACGCCTCTCTCGAGCACATTTTTCTCTTCGCTTTCTCACAGCAGCTCATACGATCGCCTCTCGGGCCAAAAACCGCGGAGAGTAGCCTCTCGTGCTGACCAGGAGGCACTGCCCATGGCTAGCAGTCGGCCGTGACATCTCGCTTCTACCTCGAGGCACAGAAGGACGCTCTCTCGAGGTACAGAACAAGCACGCTGCACCACCGCCGCCCGGCCCCGTCAGAACGACACGTCCCAATCGCCACCAAGCGCCTCAAGCCCCAGGACCTAGCTAAGCGACCTCATCAGCGCAGCGAGGGCGGCAGAACCGTGGGGTCGTTGCGCAACGCCGACGCTCCCGGGTGCGTCTATCAGTGGCGTAGAGCAATTGGGAGATTGAAGGCGTTGCTGGACACCGGCCTCTCTTCACGCTCGTGTCGCCGCGGTGTCGCGCTTATTAAAAATATAGATATACCTTATTACTAAATGCCTGCTGTTGTGTGTTTTTTTCATATCCACCCGTCTGTCTGGAGATCATTTCCCATCGAGGGCATACGATAACCTGAGCTGATTGTCCCTCTTGATGTCATCATCTGTTAACCCTTCACGCAGATCCTCGAGATACTTCCCAAATTTACCTCCGACCTTGATGACGTGCTGAAGATGAGAATACCGGAGCCGTTCGTCCTTGAACTGTGCCAACTGCCTTGCGATCGTAATCGTGTTACGAATCTCTCGTCCGTTCATGGGTTCTTTGCTCAGGTCGTCTATGTGATCGAGAATATCCTCGATATCCATCTTCGTTCCGCCTTCCTCGGCGTCAAGCATCTTCATACGCGTCATGAAGTTACGCCAAATCTTTCGCCGCTGCGTGAGGCCTAGATTCTCGTAGTGGAGTGAGAGTTGGATACGAGACTTGAAGGCTTCGTCGGCTTTGGCAGTGGGTTAGCGCCGTGCAAGGCAGAGACAAGGACGCAATCGACTTACAAGTGCCTACTCGATTCGACGTCAGAATGAGGATTCCGTCATAGTACTCGAGTGCGCGGAGGAAGACAGACACTAATGCGTTTCTGTTCAGATCCCTCATGTCTCGATCCTCGAGGAACACATCGGCTTCGTCCAGGAGTACAACTAATAGTTTATCAGCACGTCAGCCATTGAGAAAAAAAGGGTTCTGAACACACCACAATCCCATATTCGACCTAGCTCAAATGTACTTTGCAGTCGCTGATCCACAATCTCGGCTTCGGTGCCAACATCGCCGCAGGTGACTCGAAGCAGCCAGCAACACCTTCTGCCGTGAATGTCTTGCCAGTACCCGGCGCACCATGCAACAGCATTATCAGCCCGTTTCCCTTGCCAGTCACAAAGTCCGTGGACACCTTGGAGCTAAGCTGCTTTGTCACAAGGGCCTGCACCAGCTCCTTGGTCTCCGCCTCAGCAACGAGGTCTTTGAAAGCTTGTTTGTTCCAAGCAATGTTAATGATGCGGTCAACGAAGAGTTGGCGCCATATCTTTGATGACAGGCTGTATGCCATGACTGATGCTGGGAACACCAGCAGCGCGTCACCTTCGGGCGGTTCGTCGCTCATCATCTCGCTGTTGCTGATGCTGCTTCGGAGCTGCATGCGAGCAATCTTGCTCTTGGGGAAGATCCGCTTGTATGTCTTTGTGTCGACCACGTATCGGTCCTCGATCTATCGCTTTTGTCAGAACAGTACGCGGAGCTGGAGCGCAGGGTACTTACATACGTTGTGTAGCTCATCTTCCTCCTTGCGTAAGTAAGAGATGAACCTCCAATATCTCAAAGACCAAAACATCCTTCCGCGCTGCTCAAACGCTGCTCTGACCTGCGCCGACGCGTACCGGAGCGGATAAACACTGAGTGAAGTAATCTTCACCGCTTCATCTTTCCGCGTGTTCCACATGTACATGCGTAGAGTTTCATACTTTTTCTCAAACACGCCGTCATATTGCCAGGCCCAGGCGTCCACGCTCCACCCGTAGGTCGTCACCTTGCGGTGCCCAGCCACTTCTGACATTGCGTTCGGCATGGGCGTACGTTGCCTGCGTGCAGCTTTCCACTCGTCTTATTGCCGTTCTTTATCGATTTCCTCGCCCAAACGTTCCAGCCAGCCCGTGGAGATCCACGCTTGTGAGCTTTCGGAATAGATTCCTTCAATGAGCACGTCGCCGGGGCGTATGAGGTACTGCAGGTGGTTCTTGGAAACCAGGCCTTTCTCTAATTGGCTCCGGACAAGTTCGTAATCATGTCCGTATCCCCTGTCGATCGCATATTTGAGCTGGTTTAGCAGGTTCTGGCTTGTCGTTTCTAGGCGCGGCAGAATCTCAGGTAGGAAAGGCGCGCTGTAGAACATGAACATGTACGGCGATTTGAGTTTTCGTCTGGATTCTAATCTTGGGAAATGCTGGTGGAAAAACGGCACCTCCTCGATCATTTCCTCAAATGCATCTTGCATGACGGACGCTGTGAGGGAGATATACTCAGAGTCCGGTTTCGGTCTCCGGAAAACACCGTCTATGGTCTCGATCTTGCTAGAATCTTCAGACAAGGGTTTCCGGTACTTTTTGTAGGTCGCAAAAGCAATTTCAGGGTGTTGCAGGAGATAGTAGTCATCGCCGCGGACAGGAACATTGGCACACAGTACCACACCTCTGCCGGCTCGATGCTCATAATGTGGCTCATCGAGATAGAGAGCATCTCCGACTTTGTGGAATATATGATAGGTGTATGGTGGTCTCGCAACCTGCACTGACTCCTGCAAGTCGACGCTCCCTTGCTTCAGACGTTCATTTTCTTCACGCAGTGTTGCGATCTCATCCATGAAGACTTGTACGTCCGTCATTCCGGCCAAGGTCTCTGACTCATATTCGTACGTAGCATGACGATCGAAATGTGTAGGTGTACGTGGTGGAGAAGGCAACGAACGTTCAGATAATGTTGATAGCGAGCTCGATGCCGTTGAAGAATCGCGACCTATAACAATTTCCGGCTCTCTAGGCCTATCACGGCTAACGAAAGTGTCTCGACCCCGCTGCGCAGACCTGCTTGGAGACTGTTATGGTAAGCAAATCTACACAGATGTCTGACCATACCTCGTAAACTCGCGATTGGTATCTTCCTGGTTTCGCATTTGCAAGTGAGACGGATTCAGAGCGTCGGTAGTTGTTTCGTCGCGTGCAAGACCTGAGTAACCGCGCAGGCCTTTGATTGCCTCTTCACGATCCCCTTCACTGTCTTCATCCTCAACTTCCTCCACCCTCTCTTGCTCGTATCGGGTTCTACGAAATCCTGTAGATCCAGGATAAGAAGAACGTTAAGGTAGCGATTCGGAGAAAGTGACTTGAGGCGCCACCCTTCCACTGCGAAAAGAAGACGGATTCATGTTGCGTTGTATGCTGAAGAGTTCTGTCACGCGGGTGATCAGCGGGTGTCGATTTGACAGCCCTTAAGTCTTTCAGGCGCGTAGAGCCTTGTGGCATTGTAGGCACCATGAGGACGGCTGAGTGCATGCATAATGATGTTGTGGCGTAGTCCTTCACGCGGGGCCAAATCTTGCTTTTAGCCGGTTCAGCCTTGTCGGGTAAGCAAATGGTTGCTGATACATTAGGTATTGATACAGATAACTTGATCGTAGAACGACGAAGCGTGCCGGAACCCCATTATGGAATCACAGAGTCATTGGTATCTTGGATCAAAACAGCTGCCATGCGCGAACTCTGCAAGAGACGCCTTTGCAGAAGCCCTCGCTGTATTCAAGCCGAAGCGAGAAGAACTTGAAAACTTCGATAAACTCAAGCATCTCAAAAACCTGCAAGAAGTACAACGCATCGTCAAGTCTGCGCAATCGAACTATGAGCAACAGGACCAGACCCGCAAGAGCAAAAAATGGCTTTCAAGACTGGCGTCGAGAATATGCTTTTACGGGCGAATTTTCGATGTCATGGTGAACCATCATCCTGAATACGTCAGCCTGGCATGGGGGGCGTTCAAGCTGCTTTTCATCGTACGTGGTTATGCCCACATAGAGTCATGTGTGAACTTATCTATTAATGCTCTAAAATAGCTTGTCGAAAATCACGAAAAGCATATAACCCACTTGGCAAAGGGGCTAGCTCAAATCGCTGAAGCCCTACCGCATATTGAGTTGGCGAACATTCTGTACCCTACCGATCGCATGAAAGAGGCTGTGGCGCAACTGTACTGTCACATCATCCGCTTCTTCATAAGAGCTGAGAGTTGGTATCAACAGAGCAAAGCACGTCATGCGTGGGAAGCTTTTGCTCGACCAGTGGAACTTCACTACAACGACCTTGTCGAAGAAATAGAGAGATGCACGATGGATATCAATGAGCTAGCAGCTGCTGGTTCCCGAGCTGAACAACGAGATATGCACCTTGAGCTGTTACAGTTGAAAGAGGATCTGAAGACCTCCAGGGACGATGCAAAGAGCTCAAAAGCGATGCTACAAGAAGTTAGGGCTCTGATACTGAGTAGGTAAGGTACTTTCCCATGAGTGTATGAGGCTTATCGTGTTGTCAGTGTTCCAATCCTTGCAGCAAAGCGCTAATTTGGACACCAACCAACGCCTGACTGACTTGCAATTGAATCAAGTCATGGATTTTCTGTCGAGCGAAAGACTTGCTGATCCTTTGAAAGTTCTACAGTATCGTGCATTCATGATCGGCCAGCAAAAGAACCGGAAACAAGATCGACAAAAGGAAAGAAAGTTTTGGGCCAACCCTAAGTTCAATGCATGGGAAGCTGCAACACTGCCACACATCATTCTAGTCAAGGGCAACCCCACGAGCCGACTTCAGGTCCCATCTTTCACGGTCGAGATCGTGAAGCTGTTGCTCGGTCAAAAGACGCCTGTTCTTTGGGCCTTGAAACCGGTTACTAAGTACAAATTGGCTGCACCCTCAGTCATCGACGTTGTCAAGGATTTGATTTGCCAGGCAATACAGCTCAATATGTCGCTGCATACCGAGGGTGCGTTGGCGCTGAGCTGCACTCAATTCCGGTCTGCCAGAACAGCGCAAGAGTGGATGGGTTTGTTGGCGAGGGTCATAGCAGACATCCCGCGGTTGTACATTGTCGTTGATCTGGAAGCAGTGGGATTTGCGTTTTCTAGGGACTTCTCATGGCTCACCGAGATTTCTGCTATGATACGAGAATATGATCAACAGCTGAAGGGACAGTTGAAGATCCTGTTGGTCAGCTGTGGTCGTATATCAAAGCCGGAGGAAGATCAATATCGAGACCTGATCGTGGCAGTGCGGCAGAATAGTTCAGGCCCGCCGAACGGTGGTGGCCCTTCTATGCGTGGCAAGACTCTCGATTATCCTCTGTCCATGCGGGGCTCTGGTCGAGGTAGACGGCCCAATAGGGGTTCGTCGCAAGTATAAGCTTTGTTGAGAATTCAGTCTGTACCTGACTTGGTGGTTTTAGAGGGAAGGAGTAGTCGAGTTATTCTTGCAGGTGTATTCTTGTGGGAGCTTGGACGTTGCTGTAGTATTAAGAAGCAGTTCTATAACTCGCACATGCCTAGCCTTTAAAGCTATAACTATTGCGTTACCCTAATTACCCTCTGCACAATTTTCTAGCAGAAGTCTTACTATCTCTAAATACCCTAAGAAGATGCTGCATAAAGGAGTGTTGTTATACTTCGCACCAGGTTAGCCCCTTTCTTGAGCAGCTTTGCCACCTTCTTAAAGCCTTGAGGTAAATCAGTGCAAAGCAAGACGTGGTACTGGAAGCGACTATGTCTTTTTTACACTGCATTGACTCCTGTCTTATAGAGGTCTGCCGTCGGAAATCAGAGATGGGCAACGACACCAACGAAGGTCATCAATACCCTACTCTGAGGTCAGAATCCTGAGGTCAGAGTCGGCACGAATGAGTGAGCGTCTGATAATGCATATGCTCAAGCCCGAGACATAGTCGAGAAGGTGGGCAGCGTTAATGTGCTGGTAAGTTGTCGATACATTGCCGCAGATCGTAGCTGACTTACACAGATTTAGAAAGTTGCGAGTACCATCGCGCTTGTGTACCTCCTGCAAGGCTGGTGGCGTCGCTATTCAGTACCGATCTTTTCAATCGAAACTCTGTGGTACTCAATCTGCGCCAGGGTAGCGGTCTTCTCATGGCTTTGGTCCTCGCGTTAACAGCGAGCACCGTTCTGGCAGCGTCCTCTGGTTGCGGAGCGGCCCAGCCACCATGCAGATGTACCCGAATTGATCGCCCGAGCATCAAATCTGGCAGATCGTAATGATCCAGGCTGTCACACCTCGTCCGTCGTCTGATTTTGGGGTGCAGTACGATCAGCTTGAGCTCGGACCGAGAAGATGGGGGGTTCAGTGATCATATTATGCGTCTGAGGGTTCCCGATGCCATGCTGCTCTGCTCAGACACGACCACCCATTCTCCAAGCCAATTCCTGGTCACTAGATCTTGTCGTCGGCCGGGAGAGGCCAGTCGACCTGTCAACGCTGTACTCTTGCTGCACCAGGATGCCGTTCCTTGGTTGCCCCATCGGCGCTCCGGAATTGGCCAAAGGCCGCATGTCCTCATTTGACCTCAACCCACGAGACAATGTTCGCTCGAATGCACTCGGTGTAGGACTGTTCTGCCCGGCCTTCGACTCTACATCCCCCTTCGTCTCAAACTCATCCAACGGAACAAACTCATCCTTGTCAGCACGACTTCTCCCCAGCGAGGTGAAGATGCGCGATTTTGAGTCCTTGCGACTGCCTTTGTTGGTGCTGTCCTTTGTGTGGTCTTCATAGTAACTTGGCTGGGAGGCAGGCTTCGGGAAGAGCTTTCGGTGCACGGAACCGAACAGGGCACGGATGGCAGGCAGACAGGCGACCATGACGCCGACGTGCGTTTCGACAGCCGACCAGTATCCAATCGGCAGGTAGTCCCATGTAACGTTGTCTGTTTGCGCGAACTGCACGAGGTATTTGAGTCGCAGCATGCTGACGACAGTGATACTAGACTGGTGTCAAAACGGACAGGACCAAGAAAAGGGAGCACTAGACCTACAACAGACCACCCAGAAACATGAGCATGACACCAAACTTGCGCCAGCGATTCATTTTGAGCTCCATGAGCTCTCTCATTGGCAGCAGGATGACGATCAGGTCGAGGATGATGTTTCCGGCTGCAGAGCACCACGCATCCGCATTGAGATTGATGCACTTCCCGTGGTGCTCGCCATCCCAGCGCTCCCAGGCATGGCGAATAGGAATACACTGCAACGCGGTTGCGATGACAAAGGCGATTATGTATGCGATGCAGAGCCCTATTGTGAAATAGATCCTCTTTCGAAGCGGCTTCTGCGGGAAGATGCGGAGGTAGAAGAGCAAGATCGAGATCTTCGTCAGTGCGACGGACGCTAGGTAAAGGAGCTCGGTGTAGTAGAAGATCTGACGCGAACAGCTGTTAGTCGTGGGCCGACGAGGACATTGGATGTTGATTTATACCTCCAAGATCTCGGTGATGTTGTCGAAAGGTACTAGCCACATGTCTGTGCCCAGTCCAAGGACGTTCAAGAGGTACGCGCAGATGGTCTCGGGGATAATGAGCACCATTGCTACCGTCATGACCCAGTCATCCGCACCCCAGTTGCCTCCGAACATGGGTAGTCGAGCGACGACTCGTAACAGGAAGAATCCCACAGCCGATCCACCCACGATAAGCGTCGTCAGTGTTCCCAGCTGCGTCTTGTTACGAACTGGCGCGCCCAGCAAGGTTTGTAGAAACTTCTTCGCAGCTGTCTACGTTAGCAAGCCGTGCAGTCGAAGCGTTCCAGATGTCTTACTAAGTGCATCCCTGATCTTGCAGCTGGACTTGACGCATACACTCAAATCATCTAACATAGGTGTGTTGCTTTTGATGCAGGCGATGTCCGTAAGTTCGCATTGCGACGCTCCCACAATGCTGAGCGTGCATTTCAGCTGTACACCGGTGGTCAGAATTGATTCGCACTGTGATCCGCCGCACTCACCGCGCATGGGGGCAGCTCTTTGATAGCAAGATTCAAAATATCAGCACCTGTTTGATTCTGACTCTGTGCGCAAGAAAGATTCGCGAACACAACAAACAGAAGCGCTGAAAGGACCTTCATCTCTCCACGCTCCGGCAGCAATCCACGTCGTGCTGCGCTTGTGGGCCTTGTTACGCAGGCGTAATGAAAGTCACCGTCGGGGATGAAGTAGAGTCAAGACAAGCCAAAACATGACAGGCAGCACCAGCTAGTCAAGACTTATAGCAAAGCTTCGCACTGTCAGATTCCCATAAGGCATTGGAACTTTGTCTTGACGAGTCATGTTGTGGCGTTAGCCTGGTATAATCTTTGGTACCTACACTCGGGGTCGTTCGGCCATTCTTAAGCCGGTCTCTAGTCCACATGTTCGTAGCTACTCAATGCTGATCCTCCCGGTCCGAGGAGCAGTCGAGCCACGAACGAAGCCCGAGACCACTGGGGCGTTGCTTTGCTACACTGGCCTCAAATGCTATTTGAGTTGCGTGTATGTAGGGACCTGCTCGATGACGACTATGTACCGGGACTCACTCCGGCGAAGGTGTTTCACGTTTCCCGGATGCGGGTGTGGCAGGCGCGAAGATCACCCGCTATGTACCCAGGATGGCGAATGCGACTTTGTTAGATCGGGCTCCGACAGCACAGTAATTTGCATGCACGAATCACAGCGGTCCATGCTGCCTTCCGCCAGAGATGGATCCTCCGGATCACAGCAGCCGTCTGAGACTAAGCTTCTCGTCTATCGCGGATCTGCGCTAGCGCCAAACTCGGAAACGCTGGCGTTCGTACCAACGCCAACACAGTGCAAGTCACTGGCAAGTACCTTTACCTAGTGCACCAGGGGGTGCAATAATTCATGCCCTATTATACCCACCAAATAGATGAGGTCATCAGCCATTGAACAGATAGCAGCACAGCAACAACATTTGATGAGTTTCCTATACAAACGTTGGTCCGAATAGTGTTCTATACCTACGCACTGAAAAAGTGTCAGATTAATTCCTCTCGTCGCTGTGCTCAAGTCCTTTTTTGAATTGATGACCTCATCTATTTGGCAGGCATGAGTTATTGCGACCCCCCCCCCCCCCTAGTGCCTTTGAGGGAAGGGATGGCGAGCGACTACCCACTAGGGACCTTACTCCAGAAGATCGTGCTCTTATGTGTATGATCGGATTCCCGTTGTGTCTCGGCAGTTGCATCGCCTGTGTTGGATCGCGCAAGGCATTTGAATGGTTCGGGGATTTACAGGTACAACTTCGGGAGGCAAAGCGAACGGTTGATCATTCTGGGACTAGTGGTGTTTGCACAATCCAATCCAGGCGATCGACAGTTTTCCTATTCCTTCTTCACTGCCGAGAATCAAAATTGTGACTGACATTAGTACGCTCATGGTCAAGTTGCCATAGGCTCCTACGAGGTCATTGTAACCTAGAGGCAAATTATAATGGCACAATGAATATACTATGGCCTGCACCAAAGACAGTCACCTACCGATACTGCACCGGGCCCAGACAAAGCTGTGGCAAACTTCGACCTCCTCAGTACTTGGATCGATGTCTGACACTCAGAATTGCGCATGTGCAAGTGGAAGCTACAAAATATCCCGGGAAGAACCCCCCCCCCCCCTCAGGCTACCCTCATAGCGAGTGTGGGTCTACTGGGGAAGCGACAGTACAAGCCTAAAACTGTGCACTATTGCATCCTTCAGGCAAGGCAGCACTCTCTCGTTGCAGATTTGGGAGGATCTCAGACCTTGTCTCAGAGGAGCGCATCCCGAAAATTCCGCGGAAAGTTCGCGGGTTGAGAGATGCCATGGCTACATATGATTATGAACTGAGCCCTCAGTTATTGGTGACCTAACTTCTGGACAACGACCTCACGATCCAGCATCGCCAGCCTCCTCAATCCGCAGCTGAATCAAGCGACGATGAAGGTCCTCCTGCGCTGCCACCGGCAACGTCGGCAGCCGCGCACTGCCCGCCTTGATCAAGCACGGCCATACCGTCGTAGCCTACGTCCGCTCAGCTAGCAAACTCACGTCAGAAAAGCGCGCCATCCTAGCCGACGTAGTCATTGGCTCAGGCACCGACAAATTCGCGTTGAAAAACGCCATCCTCGCACACGACTGCGATGCCGTCTTCCACGCCGCCGGTGTAGCGCAAATGCTCGGCCGCTCCAAGACAGGCGAGTACAACAAACTGTTTGCCACGGTCGTTGCCGCCATTGTGGAAGCGCGCTAGGAGCGCAAAGGCCCCGCGATCCGCGCATGGCTTATGTCTGGATTCCCTGTGCTGGACAGCGCGGTCCCGGGGCGTCTGATTGGGGACTACATGCCCATGTTCCCCGAGCACCAGGAAAACTTGTCCCTGATTCAGAAGCAAGATGAGGGGAACATCGCGTGGTCGCTGTTCTGTGCTAATCAGATGAGCGCCAAGTACAGGGAGGTTCAAAACCCCCCACCGAACGACTGCTCCGCGGCAAATTTGGTTGCCAGTGCCGACTCGCCTCCCGACTGGCGCGGATGCTGTGCTGTTGAAGTCGCAATAAGCGATGCAGTATCGGCTCCGTCCTGGTAGTTCACACGGACCATGCTGATGTTGTGCGTGGTATCCATTGGACCGACTCTGTTGAGCACCGCTCCGCGGATCAGCGAAAGGCCTTCCAGGACGCGCTTGTTGTCGTCGTGGATCTCCATGACTACTTCTTCTCCTGCCCAGGCTGAGTCGAAGAGTGCCATGTCATGGTGGTCGCTGGCGATGGCTTCGCGTTCGCTAAGGGAGGAGAGGTTTTGAGGGAAGAATTGCGACATCTCTGTTCTCTTGTTTGATGGGAGAATGGAGATGTGCTTGTTGCTTTAAATTTGCGTCCAGTCTACTGGTTTTAGTCACGGATTATCCATGTTGAATCTGGAAATTCCGTGTTCACACAGCGTGTGTAAATGTTGCCGCGGAATTTTCGGGATTTGGTATACGTGCACACCCGTGGATCTGCATGCCCCACGTACCTATACTATAGTGTCGCGGACTGCGGGGATTCTGGCGTCACAATATTGTAGGTCAACCTACTCGTTCAACAGCAAGGAACGAGATCTACACGATTGGAAGGCATTTGCAGATGCTGGCGCTAGGTTGAAATTGATCAACGTGGCCCGCCATTTGGTAGCGCTATGGAGGTGACCCTTAATGACTGCTCTTCTTGGAGTTGCATTGAGTAGCAACGAGAGTGTCGAATGTAGCGCTAACGCTGTTCTTTCTTGGAAATTCGGATACCATAGCGTGTAATGCGGACAGATTTGTCCAGAATTTGGTAAGTACTATCGAAATATCAACATGTGTGTCATCATTTCACAACTGAAGAAGATATGCCGTACAAGTCCTCTGGGAAGGAGAGAACTTTTTCGACATGAGAAAAGCAAGGTAGAAGAGATTCATCTTTCATTTAATCTACGCGACCAGCTTTATGGAAGGACCTCGATCCAGGTGCCTTTCTTCACAAGCTTAGCTGGTCCTTCATATTGAGCGTCATTCTGTCAACCACATGGGCCGTCGCGAGGGGTGCACCGAACGCATTAATGCTCCTTTCATGCTGCATGCTCCCCCTCTGGGACAACCTCGAGAATCAGCTTGCCCCTGGCTCTGCACGTCTTCAATCTTTGATAGGCTTCCCTCAAACCTTCAAACTTGTACTTTGAGTCAATGACAGGCTTCACCTTGCCCTCCACCATCCACTCGGCGATCTGCGAGAGGTGTCCACGATCAGGGTTGGCAAAGACAGTTAGATGCTGTCTTTTCGCACCGCTCAGGTATTTTGGCATACATTCCGCTGCCGTGATATACCGTACAAAGCTCCAGTGGTGACTTGCTGCTACTGTTACGAACTTCGCATGAGGACTCGTATATTTGTCTGCTTCCCAGAACAGATTGTGGTCGTTACCAATGTAGTCTACGACAAGGTCGTACTTGTGCGGCGAGTCTTTGAGCGCCTGCAACACGTTGTTTTTCTTGTAATCGATGACCTCGTCGGCACCCAGAGATTTACAGTGCGTGATATTGGTAGTAGAGCACGTCACAGTCACATGGCGTCCCTGGCATTTGGCAATCTGAATTCCGAAACTTCCCACTCCCCCAGATCCGCCGATCAGAAGGATCCGCGAGCCCGGCTTGGAGTGTGGTAAGATAGATTGATAGGCAGTGAGCCCGGCTATGGGGATGCTGGCGGCATTGGAGACGGACAATCCTGGCGGTATAGGCACTGTATTGTCGACAAGCGCGATTCCATACTCTGACATGGCTCCTCCGTACATGAAGACTGTCCCGGCGCATCCAAACACGAGTTGACCCGGCCTGAGCGTTGAACCTGGTGCAGGCTTGACAATGTAGCCCGCAAAGTCATTTCCAGGAGACGCAGGTTTGGGAAAGACCACCCTATGGAGAGTTGAATTTCAGAAAGTCTGTAGTCAGCTGGATTAAGACCAGCAGCAAGAATTCGGACCAGGTGCTGGCCGGGCTTGGGCTGGAGCATAGGCACACTTTGCAACGTCAGGTTGTTCTCTAGGCCACCTGCTGTGGATGTGTATTGCCAGCGGCGAAACGAGGATGGAATACTCTTGGTAGCCATGATGATTGTATTGTGTGACTGAGAATTTCTGAGTTCATAAGCTCTGTGCTACTATCTTGTCCCGTCTGCCTCGCTAATCCTAGATGAGAATTCCGCGGAATTTTCAGAATCTAAAGACATCCTGCTCGTAAACTCCGGTAATCAATTCGTTCGTCCCGATAGGTTCAGGATAGAGGCCGGCTCTGCGCAAGCGGGCGCACTGAAATTAATAGCATCTATAATCCTGAAAGGTGCCGAGACTACCTAGGTATGTAGCCGCAGCTGGAAGAACTAAGAATAAGCCCTAAACACGTGCACATTAGGGGAAGTTTGACGGAGAAAAACTCCGCCGAACTTGCCGCCCACTCTGAGAACTCCGAAACCCAACGTGGTCATTACTTTCCGCGGCGTGCGCACAGTACGACAACGGTATTCTCCCAGAAGCCGCTACAATCCACAGGGAAGGTCTGAACGAATGTTCACACAGTTGTATTAAGATGGAAAGACGAAGGACGGGTCGCAGCGCCAGATGGGGCGCCGCCTGCGCTGCGTGTGCGTCGGCAAAGACACGCTGCATTCGCACCCAGCTTTCGGGTTCAGAGCAATGTGATCGATGCCGAAGTTTGGCGAAAGACTGCGTTAATCAGGCTTCTGGTCCGAGGAAGAAGAGACGGGCTAAGCCTTCGTAAGTTCATGTTCATGCCCTGCCATACCGTTTACGCATCAACATTTTGCAATAGAGTGAGCATGAGCTTTGTCAATAGCGAGGCCATAGCCCGTCCTACTGCCCTCCATACTACACGATGATTTTCGTCGGGGCTCAACCGATATGCAATCGCTGAACTGCTTTTTCCTCATTCACATTGGACCCACTGTTGACTCTGCTTCCAGTCCCACTCTAGACAGGAGAACGTCTCGGCGAGAGGACGAACTTGATAACTCGGTCTGCCCATCGAATACGTCTACAGGGCAAACCTCAACTATACATGGCAGCTCATCCAATAGGAGTCTGCATTACATTGCAAACAACCATTCAGCATCCTCGATTAGCACCGAGCCCCAAGCTCAATCCACTCCAAGCCAGCAGCACGAAGCTGCTCTGACTTCCCCAGCGCATGACTCCGCCTCGAATGCACCTGTGGGTCCAACATGCACCTGCATGGCAGCAGTAGGCATGGAAGACGTTTACCCCGTAGAGTCTGACGAGACTCTGTTGTCGATTTACAGGAACCAGCTATCTGGTCCGCTGCCTTTTGTCATCATTCCTGCTGGCACAACGTCAAGACAATTGCAAGCAACTCGCCCTTTTCTCATGGAGGTAATCAGAATGATGGCTTCCGTCCGCCATCTTCGATTGGTAAGGGGACTAAGCCGCGCCGTTATGGAGCATATCTCTAACGCCATGCTCATGAGATCTGAGCGCTCTTTGGATCTCCTTCAAGGCATTTTGGCCTTCTTAGGATCCTACCACTACCATTGCATGGCTCATACGCAGTTTAACAATCTAGTCCGCCTAGCAGTCAGCTTGGTAGAAGATCTCGAAATAGGTACATGTCCCAAGACTCAACAGAGGAGTCAGCTGCCTCTAGCGCGTGCTGAGGAGCCCACGTCAAGAACGAACGAAGAGAAGAGGGCACTACTCGGCGTCTGGTATATGAGCTCAAAGTGAGTTTCGCAACGCCTCAATGGAGCTTTATGTAGGGCAAAACTGATCCGACAGCAGCGCCGGCCTTGTCGTGAAACAGATAGCACCCACAAGATGGAGCAAATATATGGACCAATGCCTCAAAGATCTTGACGACGCTAAGGAATACAAGACAGACCAGCTTGCCATACAGTTGATCCACATCCAGCGACTCACGGACAAAATCGCCTACTTCCACGGTAGTGACTCACCGATGGACACACAGCTAGGCTCGCCCGATACTTCAACTGTGGCGTGTTTGGAAGCACTCCGAGCTGAGCTAGACAGCCTCCGAAACGGACTACCCCCGTATCTGAAGTCTGACTGTATGATTTCCAATGTCGCCGGCGGTGTTTCGCTAACGTCTGAGAACCTAGATTTTCTGGCTTGCTATTACAATAGTGCCTATCTCCGGATCTATGCGCCTCTACTGGAAGGTTCACACCTACCAGACACCGAATCTCAATCTTTCGCCGCGCTCTCGCTTTCAGGCGTGCCAATATCCGATGTCTTCTCCCATTTTACCACCGCACTCGAGGCCTGGCTCGAAAGTTGGCTTGCTATTCCGGTTTGCTCCTACTTCTACATGCCTCAGCCCGCCTACGTCCAGTTGGTTCATGGCGCCATGATGATCTCTCAATGGGTACGCATAGCTGGGCCCAGCGCGGTGAAACTGCCCAGCGCCGGCTCGACGATGCCACAGAACGAACCCGCAGAGCCTTTGCAACTAACTCCTGCTCTTAGCGGCGTGCCTCCCTGTCCCGATCTGAGCTTGCCGAGACCGCCAGCCTCAGTCACCACCCAAGTCGTGTCCGCTCAGATACTCAAGGCGCTCAGAGCCCAGGTCGCAGCGCAACCCAGCCTCCAAGTTGACATTCTCGGCATCTTAGACACTATGGGGGCTCGCTTTGAGGCCGCAAAGAAGGAGATAGCTGCGGCGCAGGGAATGGACTGGGAGAATGATACCTGGGACTTTGCTGCGGCACATTTGAAGATGAAGAAGGTTAGGATCGAGAAGTGGTGTGAGATGGTCGCTATGGCGGCTAATAGGGAGAGAAACCTGCCCACCGATGCCCACGACAGCACTTACGAAGGGAGCAGCGAGGGCATGAACCCGTTGCCAGGACAGAGCGTTCACGATGTCGGATGGATTACACCAGACTATGACTGGGACAACATGCAGTGGGAGAGTACCATGTTCGATGAGATGTTGCAGGACATTCATACTTGAACTGTTTTGGGGCTCGCCGATGGGGAATGGTGGTCGGATTCGTGATTCGTGGGCGGACATGGGAGCGTCTTGGTTACGCTCGAGCTCTTCATCGAAGCGTCTGGACTTCTCAGTAACAAAGGCCCACAGGCAGTTTTAGGCTGGGTGAGAGAAAGAGCCACAGCAATTAACTATCTAGCGTGTTAAAGATGCCTAAACTTATCAGCCCTTGGTTCGTACAAATGTACAACAAGGCTATATAGAAAGAACGTTTCCTGCAATACACATGTTTAAGTAACTGAATTAGCATATGGATCTATTAGCTATCTCGTAAATGACCCAAAGTAACTAGTCTAGGAGCTGGATGTACCAGAACGATATCTGTGAGTAATTCAAGTTTCAACTTCAAAGAGGCTACGTAGACTTATTATACATTTTGTAGGGACGTGGAAGTAGGACTATTTCAAGTGCTTATTGTAGACTCCCTTCCTATTGCAAATATAGGCGTTATCGAGGAATTCCTCACTACCTCAGATGGTCAAACCACTGATAGCGCTTTCGGGTGGACGCACGTTGCACCCAAGCAGCTCGTTTCGCAATGGTCCACCTCCTGGATTTGAGGTTCGAGTCTCAGTTATGTGATTTCTTTGCTCCTTGGTCCTATCTAAAGGTAGTAATTAAGAGTAAGGAAAGGTAAGACAAAGTCGCAGAGACATGGTTAATTCACTGATATGACTCTACCAGAATCATCTACTATTTGAAAAATGTTGCACATGAATGATATTCCTCTCTATAGCTCTTCTCCTTGACTGGAGCCATACACAACGGTACCATATCTCTACATCGTATCTTCCACACATTGTTCCCCGCCGTCACTTCTCTTGCACACAGTGCCTGGTTTGTGGATCTAGCACATAGGGACTCCAACATATTGCATAAACCCGTCAATACCAGTAAGACCGCACGAAGCATCGCAAGGGCCCTTGTGCGCATTGCCATCATCAGGGTTATGGGCATACGCATCACCTGTTCGAACGTGTCAGTCTTGATTCAACCTTGAGAATTCTCCACCCTGTAGACAGTGCAGTCGAATACTTACCCGTGTAAACCCTGCCGTTGATCTCGAGCCCGATCTGGCATCCAAACGCACTCGTCGGGCCGGACGAAGTCCGTACCATGTTGGCGTTTTGACCGCAGATGCGCACGCCGAAGGGGAGACGGTCGCAGATGTTGTTGACGTTTATGCCATCGTAGGTAGTAGAGCGCCCGCCGTCGCAGGGAGAGCCGGCGGCGAAGACAACGGGGTGGTTGATTCGGATCTTCGAGGCTTTGTAGTCACCGGCCAAGCAGACGTTGCCAGCTGAGACAGCGGCGACAAAGACAGAGAAGAGGACGAGGGTAGTCTTCATGGTGGAAGTTATAGAGAGGACTTGAGTGATTCTTGGTTGTTTGTGCCTGGGAAACTTGTGCTTTTGCTTGCTGGATGCTGTCCTGCTGGAGGAGTACGGAAGGCCTTTATATATGCGCTTGTAGTGATCTTTGCACAAGGCTCCATCTATTACTCAATTCCCTTGCGGTGAACTGTGAAGTGTCTTGGACTTCTAGCCAAGACTCCATTGCTTGGCGAAGGAATGAACGAAGACGCTCGTTCTCAAAAGAATCAGCACTAGACCTAATACAGCCAAAGATGGACTTCCCTCTTTTGACTAGTGTACCCGCGTAGCGTTGGCTAATCCTACCACGGAAATTTCCCATTTGACCAAGTGGATCTAGGGGACAAGCTCATCAGCACTACTGTATAGAAAGAAGGATCTCGGAGGGGAAAGTGACATTGAATAACGCCGTTGTTCGTATAGCATCAGCGCCTAAGGTCGTAGATGTCGATGCCTGTATTACGTTCTAAGGTCCGGATCTTGGGTAATATCTAAACAAGTTGACGTTCATAATTATCAATTCTTCCCCTTAGAGCAACGCATCTGCACAACTCCATATAGTTTGTTCATGTTAAAGGCGCTTCGGAAAATACCATGCATAGAGTAAGGCCCTCCGCACCGCAAGGTCTCCGCAATGCGGTCCGCCGTAAGGCCCTCCTTGGATCTGCAAGAGCCATCTTTGATGAAACACAACATATAATTTGTCAAATACCCGACGTCACAAAAATTGCAAGCACTCCATTGAAGTTGCCAGAGGCTTATGAGGTCGCCGAGGAGGGGGGGGGGGGGTTCGAGTTAGGTTTGAACCAACCACGACAGTTTGAATAGAAACGGGGTGATGAATGCTGATGTAAGGACTAACTGGATGCTCTGAGTTGGCAGGATCCACATCAGTAAGACTTTGGCACCGCGGTTTGACCGGATATCTCCAACCGCAACGACACCGCCCTTAAGGTGGACCTGGTACGCACAAAACAGATCAATATCGATGGGCCTAACCACCAAGTCGGCCCAGAACCCGCAGCAGCCTTGGGAGACCTGGAGGTGCTATTGGCGTAGCCGGCGTATATAGACTCTGCATTACACTCTTCTCCACCCCCCTCTCGGTACTCTGCGTGTGCACACCTTGCACGCACGCTCCTCCGCCCTGATTGTGTAAGAGCGCTGGTAAGGTCTGCTCACATTCGTTGCATACACGACATGCGTGCGTGCCCGACGTGCCAGCCCGCTCTCCCTGTCTCTCCGCTGTCCTAGCTTCGACGCACATACACACATTGCCGGGGGGGGGGGGGGGGGGGGGGGGGCGCGGGGCGGGGGCGGGGCGGGGGGGGCGGCCGGGGGGGGGGGGGCGCGGGCGGGGGC